>JAWQFJ010029896.1:0-11927 GCA_034096865.1 Theodoxus fluviatilis | reverse complement strand
TTCACAAATATTACGTGAGTACACTTCCAAAGGATGATTACCATGACTCATTCAATGAAAGAGGCATAGTCAATTGATCACATTTTTTGTTGTTGAATGAAGCACAAACACATCAAGATTGTTCACTCTGCGTGAAGAGGGCCTGCTGCCCCACACGCTCAACACACACAGCTTGTTTCGTGGAGCTCTATCTTCGATCTCACACAGAAAGAAAGAAATGCTCGGCAACACACGGAAGGCAACGTCACGGAAAACCTGTTTGGTAAAACAAGTACTCAGGCCGTGAAAATCGTCAAAATGTGAGGCAGCATATCTGGCTTGCTCCTCATGATGCTCACTTCACATCGACAAACTGTGCTCCAGAAAAAGTGACATGACGCCCGCCAGTGAATGAGCTCCGTTTCAGTTGTACTAAACCCAATCGTGGAAAAATAAAGCGTGCCGTCGCAAATACGCCATGTGACTGTAGAAAGTTGCAGAACTGCTAATGTTGATCCAAGTCCTCTATTTCCATGCACTTGGAGGAGACACCTATTTAAATGCAGTCAAAGAAACCACCTCGAAGAGAATCCATGTCGTGTATTACATCCTCTGCACTTTTGATTATTGTTCAAGCATTAAAGGAACTAAGACATGCACATTCAAGTCATCGTGTGCCCAATTTCACGCAACATGAACTGCACCAAGCTTAATACGTTCCATTGTTCAGACAAATCCCGAGATTTATTTGTGGGATCCATACAGACGCAGTCGAGATGACCGATAGTCACCTGAGACAAAGAAATGTGGGAAAAGTTTCCAGAGACGGGCCACACTTGTGGACTCGTCCGAGGAGAGGAGTGTGAGAAGGTCAGCCAAAACTGGCGGGCCACACACATTGGCGGGCCATAGCATGTGACTGGCTGCATTGCACAAGGGTTTTGTTTTTTCGAATCTGCATATTCTCTGGTCATTCTGTGTGTGAATATATAAAAAATTAAATAAAATATAAAATTTGTGATTTGTACTTTTTTCTGATATGACTTTATGTAATTTCCAGTTTGCTTCCAACATTTAAATCTTTTTTATAATTTAAAAATCCATTAAAATTTACAACCTTTTTTTCTTTATTGTACAAATTTCCTTAAAGCTTATTATTTCCTCTTTCTAGTGATACATAATGTGTTATGATTGAATGTGAAGGTGCAAGCAAGGAACCTACAAGTACCACTGGGTATGACAAGTCACTATTTCATGCCAAAAAATGGCGGACGGGAAATAGTTAATAGTAAGATGCTGTGGGTCCCTAGTTTGTGTGACCCGCCATCTTGGCTGTCTTTCCCACACCCCTTTCCTCGGACGAGTCCACTAGTGTGGCCCGTCTCTGGAAGCCTCTCCGAAATGTGTAGAGGAATGTCGAGTCCGTCTATGACTCTGATTTTCCGGGCGTGAAGTGGCATCGGACAGGGACAGGTTCCAGGACACCCTTATAGCACCCGTTCACCGGGCGAAGAACCTTCTTATAGACGAACTGCTGATCACAATTGTACATTTGCAAACCCGGAATTCTATTGGAGCAGCACTCGACACGGTAAATAAACGATGGATATCTGTCGGGGTCGTAGTCTAATGTTTGGTACTGCTGACAGCAGTCCCTGAAAGGCTGTTTTCTCCCGGAACGGAGTTTACCCCCCAAAGGAAAGGCACGCTTGACCACATTCACCAGTCTTTCTAATAGCTTCAACTGTCCTGACAAACCTTCCTGAACTTCGCGATCAAAACGCAGTTTCTTTTGCAGTTCACGCCGGAATGTCTTCAGACTATTTTCAAGTGAGGCAAGTCGGCAGGACAGGTCTTGTAAACTGCCCCTCCCGGACTCGACTGCCTGCTTCCTCGCCATGTCTTCCTCTTTCTCCGTCGCTGCAAACCTCTTTGTTCGCCGCGAGGGCGTGGTGGGGGTGAGTTGACCGAACGCTTTCCTGTACAAAGCCATGGCTGCGGTCATCATGCGCTGCAAGCGTCGCTTGGCTGGTCGTACGAACGCACGAACGCCAGTGGATGTTCGCTGGCGTGCTTGATAGTGGCGGCCATGTTTTGTGGCCGCCCGCTTGTGTCGACGTCTGTGGTCTTCCGTCTGGCACTGGAAGTGTTTGTCGATCTGTATCACGTACTCCAGTCTGGGCTTCATCACTGGCAGCGTTGGCCAGCGTTTGTCCGAATCCATCTGGGAAGAAATTAAATAGCGTCATTCTGATTAGTGCAGTTGCACTGGTTTTAGACTGAAATCTTACTGTCTTCTATCGGTGTGTCATAGATGAAACTGATACCAGTTTGGAAAGATCTCAGATACGCTCGATATACAAAAAGGTGCTATGGTTCATTACCCTCATAGACACACATGCATGTATGCACACCACACACGCACGCACGCATGGACACACACACACATACAACACACTGTCATAGAAATAAAAGCACATTTTTGTAAACGAATGAAATATCTCGAGGAAAATTTTGACGCTTCTCAGACATAACCACTTTCTGTCCTCAAAATGTTTTTGTTTGTTTCAACACGGTGACGTGGATATGATGTAACGAATCCGAATGCCGAAGTATGCCAAGTATTCGCCCAAGTTTGGAGAAAAATGAAACCCAAGCTTAGCTCTACCAGGAAAACCTACTACGGAAATTAAACACATTTGGTGAAAGATCAAAATAACGTCTAAATTCTCACGGAATACATAGAAAAGTCAGTGTATATTGTGTAGTCAGCGATCACAAGAAGGAAAACACTTGTACATGAAACACAGTGATACAAAATTCTCTGCTGGTTATCAATGTGCCGAATGCAACAATAAGGTGAGAACAAAATAATCAATGATGTTATGATTCTTGAAATAAGAAATGTGATACGCTGGTGATGACAGAAAGACAGAGAATATAAACATATACCAATGCCATAACAAAAAGTAGTTTATATTTCTTAACTCTCTCCCATTCTCGAATGACAGTCCATTAAATTGCTGGCGTACAGGTTTTTGGTGAAATAACCCTTAGTAGAAATAGTTTTTAATTATTAAGCGTTCCTGACACTTTTCCGTGCAAACGATGAGAGAAAAAAGGAGGGGGGGGTGAGGGGGGGGGGGGGTGAGGGAGGGGGGGGGGATGCAAAGTGGTGGGTTTTTTAATTGTTGCATGTGGGGCGAATCTAAATGAAATGGATGGAGGAGAGATAATAAGTACCAACAAAAGCAATGTTCCCCGTTTTAGAATGGACCCGCTGATTGCCGAAGCTGACGTAGAAATTGGAATGTGTGTCAATTCGTGACCTCTCTGAGCTCTTTTAATGGAAATAGTTCAAAAGTGAAGGCTCTGACCTGTTTGTCACGGTGGACAGTTGACTTGTTGCTTGGACTGTTGAAAATGGAGGCGTCCGTCTCATTGATGTGGAACATCCACAGCAGTGCAGCCAGCCTCCCCACCTCGTCCTTGGTGACGCATGCCTCTCTGCTGCCTCCCTCTGCCAACCAACACGACGTCGCCTGCCACGACAGCAAACCGTGGTCACAGTACAGCTCAATACACTACAGTGCAATGCAATACAATACAATACAATGTAATGCAACACAATACAGTACAATATAATACAATACAAACCAACGCGATGCAATACAACGCAATGCCAAGCAATGCAATGCAACACAGTACAACAAAGCACAGTTTAGTACAATAAATACAACACAATACAGTACATGACAATACAATGGAACACAATGCAACGCAACACAGTGCAAAACAACGCAACACAGTGCAAAATAACACAACACAGCACAATACGAGGCAAGGTGTTGTGGAGACATGCACACGCTTGCCTATCGATATTGCCAGCGACTGCACCTAGCGTAGTCGCCAACGACATCGAAGGTGATGCCTGTGGGTTTCTGTACAATGGCCTTGACCCCCAACCCACAGGGCCATCATAACCGACACCAACGGCATCGTTTGGGCACATCGCCCGGGTGTGAACAAATGCACCTCCGTTATCACAGCACACTGAGGTCAGAGCGAACTCACTAAGATTAGAAGAGCTGGTTGCCTCGGCACGCAATCTTCGTCATGCAGATTTTTTTAGCATCAAAATTTCCACTTTCCCAGAAATCCTCTCCTTGAAACGGTGTTTGTTTTTGGCTTCAAATTGCACTTGTGCATTCAGCGCGATACGACATGTGATATTCCGTGGTCTGAGTTTTTTTTCGATATCATTTCATCGTCCTCCTGTACATCCTGGTCGACTGAATAGCTGCTGAGAGATCAACTAGCGCCCGGGCTCAACAATTTTTTTAACCCACATGCTTGGCAGTGGCATTTCCATTACCGGAATGTAACATTTTGTGCTGTGGTGTACACTGCAAGGCGCATACTCCTAGGGGAATAATAAAAAGGCGGATGCGGTGACGGAGTGAACAATGGGTCTTCAGTCATCCTTGTAGCAAAACGAATGGACTGCTGGTGTTGCTGCCGCAATTATGGCAAATCTATTGTGCCATACTTTCTTACTTCTCTAGAGGGTGACCTCCCCTTGGTCACTCTTGCGCGTTTGGCGCGCCTGTCAAATTTCATCGTTTGCAACTCACATCGCCTTGAGACCTTATAGACTTGACAGCATCAGTAGTTAACAGTTGACTAGTATTTTTGAGCATTCGTTCGGCTGACACAACATGAACCAGTTCTACGGACTTCATAAAGCATAAGAACACTTCGATGTCACCAGGCTGTCCTGACCTTGACCCCGGCTATAGTCGTTTTCGCTGACTCTCTTGATAACCCAGGACGAGTTTTTACGGCATTCAGCGTTCGACTATAAAGAGAAGAAATTCATGCCCGTTTTCACGTCATTTATTGGGAGGCAGCCACAGCTGGACTCGACCAATGATAAGAATGTCAAAAGGTGCCTTCAAACACAATTAATGTGATACTTTTCGTCACACAGCTTTTGCGCACGATTACGCACAAGCTTTCGGGTCGATGGACGCGTAACCCCAGGTATCGCTTCCTGCATGTTTTGATGGTAGTTCCAGCATGATCAGGTTGAGTACAATGCACATTGCTCCGTGCGTATGTGCATATGCATTGAAAGTGTATGTGTGTACGCTCATGTGCATGCGCGCGCGCGCGCGTGTGTGTATGTGTGTGTTCGGCATACGTATATGCGTTTGCGTGTGCATGCACGTGTGCTTGCGTATAAATGTGTGCCTCTATTCAAGTGTGTGTGTGTGTGTGTGTGTGTGTGTGTGTGTGTGCGTGCGTGCGTGCGTGAGTGCGTGCGTATTTGTATTTGTATGTGTATGTGTGGACATGTGTTTTACGCATGCGTGTTTGAGTGTGTGCGCGCGCGCGCGCGCGTGTGTGTGTGTGTATGTCCTTCCGTATGTGACACTGCGAAAAAATCTTCTTCGTCGACAGCTGTCACAACTCTATGTTAAATATTTACTGTTTTGTGTCTTTAAGAAATGTGTTGTTACCGAGTGGAATACGACTATAGTTGCTTTAAAGTATTTTGTTTTTGTTTTTTACAGTTCAGCATCATGCTTTTTCTTGCTTTGCACGTTGCCTGTTATTTTCATTTTTATTGTTAATTAACTAAATAGTCTAGGAGCCTTGCGCACGTGCTGCATGGCTGTTCTGGCAAACTCGAAGTGTTTAGTATCTTTTGCATGCTTTTTGTTTGTTTATCACAGATACAATTAATGAATTATGTTTTTCTCATTGGTTTGACATGTTATAATTGAGTTTATTCATTTTCTCGTGCCTTGTTGGTAGTTACCCTATATAAGAGGGTTAATATCCTGGGTGCCCTATTGGCTCAGCCACTCGCCGCTCCGGGTCGTAGTGTTAGTATCCGTATTTTTTGTATTCCTTCTGTATCATTCGTTTTACTTCGCACGACTCATATTTGTTGTAATGCAAACGAGTATGAAATGACTGTTCCTTTTTTGGTTTATTTCAGATCCTTGCATGGAATTTTGTGTGTGCGGACTAGTTGTTTTGTTTGCCTAGACCATGCAGCCAAGACGAACTTGCTTAGCACACATGACCCGAACGATTCGTTCGTTTGGTGCTGAGAATTTTTACAGTTATGTATTTGCAATTGTTTCAATTGAGTCTTTTGTATTAAACCCTTTTGTTATTCATTTATATCCTCTTGCGAGTTCTGTTACGTTGACGTCTTTCCTTAAGTTAGCCCAGGGGTTGGAAGTTCCTTGACGGTATACGGTCGAGAGTTGCCTACAAGCCGCCACCACCACCCGGCAACTCTTAACAGCTTTGAAGAAGACCTTGCTTGTCTATGAAGTTGTTTCACCATGCATTGTGTTCGTGACGTTCGGTGGCGGCAACTACTGGTACAGGTATGTAGGCCACTTGAAGGACATTAGCAGATCTGCAAATATTCTCACAGCGTGACAGAGCCAGTGATTGGAGGAGCATCGCACAGATAACCACTGCTACAAGCTCAGGTTTCGTGAATGTTCAAGGACAAATCATCACAACGTCTGCACCAACACGAAGCGCCAAGAGTCACGCATGGGAAACAGCGCCTAAGATTTCGGCGTCAGAAGAAGAAAACAAAATGAACATAGGCCAAGCGAAACGTCGTATCGGCGCTATCTAGCGCTAACTATAAAATTATAAGAATTTGCCAAATTAAGTTTCGCTCTAAATCTCCATGCACTGATCTGTTACAAGTCGGCTACAAGTATACAACGTCTGCAACAAGAAACAATCTCAAATGTATACAAGAAAAAAAGTTATAGGAACGTCGAAGTGAGAGAAAACAAAGCAGATGAAAACGTGACCGTGCATAAAAAAACAAGGCTAAAAGTTTGACTAATGATAACATGATATATTTCCACCATGATATTAGTTATTTAACAATGAATATTCTAAGAGGGAAAACCCCCAGTATGTACTTAAGAGAGAAATTGTTTCAATATTGCACTATTGTGTAGATCAGGAAAACATTTTACATGACTTAGTGCACTGACAACTTTATTCGGCGTTTTCTCATTAACTGTTATTCGTGTTCTTGTTTCTGATGCACAGTTGCAGCTGTTACACGTGTTATCAAACAGCGGCGGTATTTAGAGTAGGACAAGGGTGCTCGACTGTCATTGACAGACCATGCAGCCAAAACAAACTTGCATAACACACATGACCCGAACGATTCGTTCGTTTGGTGCTGGTTAGTCGTCAAAACTTAGTCCGTCTCTTGTGTTCTCTTCCTACGCCACTCAAAATAGCGCTGTAAATAAATGAACGGCAGAAGCCAGCTAGACAGCATGGCATACAGATACAGACTGACAACGATACTCACCACGAAGAGCCAGCGTCCCACGAACTTCATCCCAAAAGCTAGGATTTGCAGATGCGACGCAAGCTGTCCTCGACCACCTTGACCTCGTCCTTGACTTTGAAAAGGTCAGAGGGGAAGGCGGGACTCATCCAACAGAATATGTCGCCTCCCCGGCGTACTTCGTAGGCGTTGCAGCTAACACTGCCGTAGAATGCACACTGCACACGTGGGAATGCACACTGCACACGTGGGAATGCGGCAGTTCGTGTGTCACCCTTTACGTTGACAATGCTTTGGAATTATGCCAGGATGGAAGAGCTGTAGAGACCACCTGGACTTGTGACAAAAGTCTTATGGAGGTGGCGCTGTCTTGTACACAAAGTGAGGTCAATCATCCGTGTTCACGTTTTATTGTCTGAGTACCAAGCTGTTTTCTAGTGCTAGTTCGTTTACATGACAAATCTCGCCGTTCTCCGTGCGATGCTTTGCCGAAGTAGGTAGCTGTTGCATGTAATTGCTTTCAGGAGCTGACGAAAATTGAGCATCACGTCAGAACCTCGGTGCGCTTGAAACCTCAGTTACCTTTCAACAATGTGAAACGTCATGAAAAGGCTGGATTCAGAGGCCTCCTTCACTCAACGTGTCACAAACGAGACAAAACGGCCTCATGTGCACACTGGTCCACCTTAAACGCAGACACATGTTCAACGTCCACCAAGTCTAATCTAGTCTGCACAAGTCCTAGTTAAGATGACGTCAGCGTGTGAGCTTCTGCAAGGGTTGCTAGCACCCCTGAACCATTTCGCCTCATGAAGGTACTGGGATGCACTCTGAAAGTAAAATGGAAGCATTCAGTACACGCTTCACTCCAGTGCTAAAGGCAATTGCCTCGCAGACATCTTGCGAATGGAAGTTGAGATGTTGAATGGTGTAAGAATCGTTGTTTATATCCCTCGGCTCTAACACCTTCATAACCCTTGTCACTTCCCTTGTTCTGTCCCGTCTTGATTATTGAAATTCTCTTCTTGCTAGCATTCCTGACACTCTGCTAAACAAACTGCAAAAAGTCCAAAACACTGCTGTTAGATTAGTTTTTAGATGCCCCAAGAGAACTCCCACATCCAAACTCCTTCGTGCACTGCATTGGCTCCCCGTCGCTCAGAGGATAGAGTATAAGCTAGTCACTATGTGTTTCAACTTCTTCAATCAAACTGCACCACACGCACTCAAAGAAATTCTCACTGTCTACACCCCCGCTAGAAATAACCATTCAGCTGCAGACACCAAAACGTTAAATGTCCCCCGTCGCAAAAAGAAAATCCAAGGACAGCGAGCTTTTTCTTACATCGGCCCTGTAATGTGGAATAGCCTACCTTTTCCTGTCCGTCACTCTGATTCCATGTCCCAGTTCAAAACCTCCCTGAAGACACACCTGTTCCGGTCAGTCTTTTCTGACGAGCAGTGAGGTGCTTCACAAGGTGCCTCTCTTATGTTTTGTGTTTTGTTTATTGCCTGCTATGTTAGTTAATTGTATTGTATTTAACTCTTCTTTTAATTCAACTGTACAGTGTGCGAGTGTTTGAATGCTTTGTATGAGTGTGGACTTTTCATTGTAAACGCTATGGACTTGTCTATTAGGGAAGATATGTGCGTATAAGTAATCTGTATTATTATTATTATTATCCATATATCTCTGAGAACATTATTGATTATTTAGAAATGCAGTTATCAATTGTCTCTCTGTCTCTCTCTGTCTCTCTGTATCTGTCTCTCTCCCTCTCTCTCTCTCTCTCTCGCGCGCGCATGCGCACACGCGCACACGCATGCACACACGCACATACACTGGCACAGACGCACACACACACACACACACGGACGCACGCTAATACGCACGCACGCACGCACGCAAACACACACGCACACACACTCACACTCGCACTCACACAGGAACACGTTCACATATCTGAAGAAACAAAAATCGCTGTATCTGCGGATACGCGTCATGTCTGACGGCTGTAACAATATTGCCAAATGATTGTATCAGCATTCCAACGAGCAAATTGAATTCAGGCGTAGCAGGTAGGTGGTTGGGCAACTTCAGTGAAGTCCATCCAGCACCCTTCAATGGCTTCAAGAGCCAAGCTACGTTACTTCATCCTGGTAGACTTCTGAAATGTACACCTGCCGCGCGACGTAGTAGACTTCTGACCTGCTTACCTGTACCTCTCACGCATACTGCGTCAGAACGCCCCGGGACGCTCGCGTAAGACAACGCGCTGCTGTTTTTTTATGAGCGAGGACGGTCGTCCGTTTTGCAGTAGCCTCTGTTATGTCTCGCAGAGAATAATGAATTCCTGATATCAACAATTGTTTCTCTGCGGTTTCCTGCTATTCCGTTATGTACATGTATATTGTGTTTTTAGATAATATTTATTTTGAAACTGTGTGATTTACTATTGTATGTAAGAAATGTCAATATATAGTACTCCCGTAGTGTTTTTAAGAATTTCTACGGTACCAACATGCATCTCAGTGAGTTTTTTAAAATCATGAACAACTGTGCGATGATTAACCATCGTATGCATTATATGTACGAGTATATGTCCAATGCGCCTGTGACACCCCAGAACGTTATTTTGATTTTTATCTGTTTGGGCGATGTTTTCATTATTTCAAGAACACTTTGCTCCCGTTCTTCTGACATGCAAATAACTAAATGGTTTTTAAAAATAAGTTTTTCTCCTGAAAATGGGTTCGTATCGAAACCAAACTTGAAAATGTCCTTCAATGGAAAGTTTATTTGAAGACTTGTCATGCGATCGTCATCACATGACACCAATAGAAAACAGAATCACCTGAGAAAAAATGCTTGTCTCTGAGACCGTTTTCGAGTTAAGTGTTGCTAAATAATGCAAAGAATGCTCCTGTTTTACTTAGATGCTACTAAGCTTTCTAATTCAGTCAATGGGAAACTTACTTGAAAACCTTTCATCGTCACTACGTGACACTAGTAGAAATTAGAATATCCTTACACATTATTGTCGTGTTTTAGACCATTTTTGAGTCATGGGTTGCTGGATATAGGAATGCCCCGGGTTTGCTCGGATGTGCACTCAGTTACGAAAAGATTGTACATAATGAAAGTACGCTTTAGAATTTCAGTCAGTGGAAAGCTTATTTGGAGATCCTTCATATAGCCACCATCACGATGACACCAACAGCAGAAGACAGAATCGCCGTACAAATTGCCAAATTCTGAAACCAGTCTCAAGTCAAGGGTTCCTATGTGTAAGAAAGCCCCTGTTTTACAGGCTTTCTTGTTCAGTTTCGAGGACAAGGTTTTGTGTGTATAGTGCAATACTGTGACCTTGGCTGCTGACAGACTGACAGAGAAGGTGACCCTGTCCTCTGTGAGCAAATTCTACATGCATTTTATTTGAGTACAGAGCGTTACTTTGCATTGCATTAAACGTGTGTGTGTGTGTGTGTGTGTGTGTGTGTGTGTGTGTGTGTGTGTGTGTGTGTGTGTGTCCTTGATACCTTGTGTCCCAACTGCAGAGAAGAAGATGAAGATGAAAAGCATTTTCTATTACGTTGCCCTGCTCTGTATGATTTAAGGGTGAAGTACATTTTACCATTTGTGTATGGTAAAGACGACCCTTTTGTACATTTATTAACAGAAAGTGATACACGCATGATAAGCGGACAGGCATGATAAGAGGGGTCGCTACTTTGCTTCCTTCCTACTTTTAAATGCATGACAAAGATATATCCATAGATTTGCAACCTGAATTGTTTCTTGATTGAGCAGAACTTTCTATTCTAAACCAGTCATATAAGCATATAAGCTCTCGTCTTATTACTTAAGACTATTTAGACATACCAAGGGAAACAATTCCACCTAGTAATTTATTTTTCATTTTGTTGTTACCATTGTGATGGGCCGAAGGCCTAAACAAGAAACCAATTCGTTCGTACGTTCGCACCCCCTGTGGGTTCGGGGTAAGAATTGACCCACTGCGTCCCCCTACGCAATTCGTAAGAGGCGAATGACTAGGGACACCGTGACTTGATTTGCGTTTACTCTCAACTGTTTTTGTGATTTTTGCGCTTAATAGCCTTACAGAGCCTACAAAACCTGATAGGCCGTAAAACTCCATCCATCCACCGTTCGTTCGTTGGATATATAAGTAAAATTTCCGGAAGTTTCGTCAATATATCTAACGGGTCTTTTCCTGCTCGGACTTTAACCGAGAGAGAAATAAGCAATCCAATCAAAAGGTACAAGACAATGAACGAAAATAAAATAATCACAGTTTATTGTACAACCAATTATTGTAGCACGTACTTGCACAATGCAGGATCAAACAATAATCCAAACACACAAGAAAACAAGAAATAGAAATTGTGGTAACTTACCACAAATCCAAGCAGTAAAGTAACGAGATCAAAACAAGTTTCCACTACAATCACAAAGTGCGCCACAAACCCGGTACTGCAGGGACACGGTAGAAATAAGCTCTCTCCTGCAATTACACAACGCGGAGCGCTAAATTAGGAACGCGGGAATAGCAACAAGTTTCCCTTCAATTCAGAA
>JAWQFJ010029891.1:17500-25817 GCA_034096865.1 Theodoxus fluviatilis | reverse complement strand
GGATGGATGGATGCATAGATAGATGGAAGGAAGTGAGGACAGAAAGAGGGATTGATTGATGGAAGGACGAATGGACAGTCGATTGGGTGAATGGATAGATGGATGAGTGCACGTACGGATGAATGTGGATGGATGGATGGATGAATGGACAAATGACTGCATGAATGGATGGATGGATGGATAGATGGATGGTAAAATGGAGGATGGATGGATTAATGAATTAATGAAAGCATGGGTAAATGGATGATCTGAAGGCTGGATGGACGGATGAAAAGATGGAAGGAAGGAAGGATGGTTGGTTGGTCCACTTTACACGATGTGCCACTTGGAATTTATCACGTACTGTCTGAGTCAATGAAGTGGACCTCTTTTGTTGTGCTTTTGAATACTTTTCTTATCTTGGTGTTTTTCTGACATCTACACACACACACACACACACACACACACACACACACACACACACACACACACACACACACGCCTTCTCACAAACACACAAACAAACAAAAAAAACAACAAATAAACATGTGAAAACGAGAACTTGTAACATACATGCCTACCATATATGTTCCTTTCTCGTTTCCAGATCCCTGAGAAGATTTCGTTGGAATGAGGAAGACGGAACAGGTAAGACAATCCATTTCTCTCTTTGACATTGTGTATAACTGGAACTTTCGCGTGGTAGAACATTTTTGTCGTTACAGTGTGTTGGTTTTATACAATGCTGAGACGTGCGCACGCGCGCGCGCGCACACACACACACACACACACACACTTGCACACACACACACACCTTTACTCGCACGCACACACCTTCACGCACACACCTTTACACACACGCACACCTTTACCCACACACACACACCTTTACTCACACGCACACACCTTCACGCACACACTTTTACACACAGGCACACCTTTACCCACACACACATCTTTACACACACACACACACACGCTTTACACACACACACACACACACACACACACACAATTTACTTGCCGTGTTGATTTTCGGGGGTCATTTAAAACATTTTTGCTTGATATGTTGACTTGGCCTTGACTTTTTCAAGCATAACTTGGTCGCTGTCGTACTTCAAGTTTTGGCTGTCTTCGTTCCCTTGCTTGCTTTGAAATGATTGGAGTGGCTGTTTTCGCTGTGGATGTCTTGTGTGTGTGTGTGTGCGTGTGCGTGTATGTAAAGGTGTGTGTGCGTGCGTGTGCGTGTATGTAAAGGTGTGTGTGCGTGCGTGTGTATGTGTGTGCGCGTGTATGTGTGTGTAACTTTGTGTGTGTGTGCGTGTGTGCGTGTGTGTGTGTGTGCGTTTGTATGTGTGTGTGTGTGTGCGTGTATGTGTGTGTAAAGGTGTGTGTGTGTGTGTGTGTGTGTGTGTAAATGTAGGTGTGTGTGCGCGCGTGTGTGTGTAAAGGTGTGTGTATGTGTGTGTAAAGGTGTGTGTGTATGTGTGTGTGTAAAGGTGTGTGTGTGTGTCTGTATGTCTGTGTGTCTGTCTTGTCTGTATGTCTGTATGTGTGTGTGTGTGTGTGTGTGCGCGCGCGCGCGCGCGCGCGTGTGTGTGTGTGTGTGTGCGTGTGTGTGAGTGTGTGTCTGTCTGTCTGCGTGTGTGTGTCTGTCTGTCTTTGTGTGTCTGTTTGTCTGTCTACAGGGTCTGTCTGTGTGTCTGTCTGTCGGTCTGTCTGTCTGGGTGTCTGTCTGTCTCTCTCTCTTTGTGTGTTAGTGTGAGTGTGTGCGAGTATGTATGTGTGTGTGTATGTATGTGTGTGTGTATGTGTGTGTGTGTATGTGTTTGTGTGTGTATGTGTGCGTGTGTGTATGTGTGTGTGTGAGTGTGTGTGTATGTGTGTGTGTATGTGTATGTGTATGTGTTGTTTATTTTTGTATTTCTTTGTTTCCCTTCCTTCTCTTCGAGTCATTCCCTTTATTCTTTCTTTCTTTCTTCGTTTTAAAAATACATTTTCATGTCATTTCTTTTTCCTCCATGTCTCTTATCTTTGAAGTCTTCCTGCGAGTTTGCCATCCTCTATGCCAATCATTGATGTGTGTGTGTGTGTGTGTGTGTGTGTGTGTGTGTGTGTGTGTGTGTGTGTGTGTGTGTGTGTGTGTGTGCGAGCATTTGTCTAGATAGTACGTGTATAGTACGTGTGAATTCTTGTCAATAGTTGTCTACATTCCATGTTTTACCTCCGTGTGAAAGAGTGTGAACAGATCTGTGTATGTCTGTGTGTAGATCTAGGCATTTGCTTGAGAGTTCTCGTGAAATTGTGCGAGTTTTACCTGTGTTCGAGCGTGTGCTTTCTGAATGAATCGTTTCAGCGAAACATCAATGGTGAGTTATAGTACTGAAAATACGTTTTCATCCAAGCTTTATATACATGAACGGCTCGGCAATTGACTTCGGAATGGTAGTTTCCCACGACGAGAAGCGATCTACAATAAACCGAGTATGAAGTGGTTTTAATCACAGCGGCCTGTGGTTGTGCCAAAACATGTTAGTCTGCCAGATTACCCGGGATGATAGCGCGCGCGCGCGCACACACACACACACACACACACACACACACACACACACACACACACACACACACACACACACACACACACACACATTCATCTCTCTCTATCTTAATTATTCCAGGATGGGTCCTCTAAGCTTTTGGCGAATTCGACCCAAACGACAGAATTTACGAACAAATTTCGATATTTTTCCCTGTTTACTCTCGTAAAATGCTGACTCAGAAATTTTCAAGCCAAGCTGTCTTACCCCATTTCAGTGAGCTCATCCGCGAAGTCGAAAACACACTTGCTGCCTGTCTGGCGTTATGGATCAGCATCGAACCTGCTTAGTTTAGTGTAGCATGGAACTATTGACTTTCACGACAAAATCAGTTTCGTCACGTGACTCTTTTGGCGGGAGACGACGCCCTCTCATTTAATCACGTGGACGTTTAAGCGGGAAAAGACGGTGAATATTGGCGCGAAATGGCTGTGGTTACTGACCTCATGAATAACTGTCCTGACATCGTCAGCACCCCCCCCCCCCCCCCCCCCCCCCTCCGTCCTCAGTTTTTCCAACCGCCATGTTTATCTGTACTCTTTTTCCTCTTCATTCGTGTCTCTTTTCAACCGCATCCTGCGTTGCAGGAGAGATTTAAATGCTCAACGTTACCACCGTCCAACCCAACCCACCACCCTCACCGACGCCAACACCTCCCTTCCTCGCTCTTTCGCTCCCAGTCGCTCTCTCCTTCCCCTCTGGCACTCCTCCCACTAGTTGCATGTCTGGCTATTCGTCTGCTGATCTCTCTTTTGCATTCCCTCTCCTTATTGCCCGCCCGTCTGCCCCTCCCCCTCCTCGTTTCGCCGACGGCACACTGCCGAACTGTGGCATCGTTGCTGTGGGAGCGATTAAGGCATGTCGCCAGGCGTCGGGGCTGTGGCTCCGCCCACCCACTGCCTATGCATATTCATGAGAGCGGGCTGCATGGGACATGCTGAGCATGCGCCAATGAGCTCCGTGATATGCAGCGGGAGGCTGTGGGAGCTGGCGGGGGGTGAGGGTAGGGGGTTAGGGCAGGCACGCGGCGTGGCGGGAGAAAGGGAGGGAAGGAGGAGAAGCAGACGAGGGGAGGGAGAGAGGGGGAGGACGGGGAGGTGCGCGGTATGCAAATTTTCCCGCTCGTCTGACCTTGGCGCAATCCCCGCCAGTCTCTCCAAGACCCGGATGAAGGTAGTGCTGTCTGTGTCTGTCCGTATGTTAACCGTCTGAATGTTCGAGTCTGTGCCTGCATGTATGTCTGTGTGTATCTCTCTAGCTTTGTGTGTGGTTATCTGAGTTAAATGTGACTACTTGTCTCCATGTGTCTCTCTGTCTACCTGTCTGTGTGTCTGTCAGTCAGCCTGTCTCTGTCTGTTTGTCTGTCTCTCTGTTCGTCCGTCCGTCTCTCCTTCTATTTCTCTGGCTGTCTCTGTCTCTATGTCTCTGTCTCTCACACACTATCTCTCTCTCTCTCTCACACTCTCTCTCCCCTCCCCCCCCCCCTCTCTCTCTCTCTCTCTCTCTCTCTCTCTCTCTCTCTCTCTCATTTTACCTGAAGTTTGTTTCCTGTCTCCCTTGAAATATGCATGATTTTGTAAAGGTGTGGAAATGTCGAATTTGATGCCTGTCTTTTACAAATTGCGCCTCTCTGCATGTTTGTGTCTTGTTGAGGAGAACTACATGTGGCCAAACGCCTCATGTGTAGGATTTAATAATAATAATAATGATGATGATGATGATGATGATGATGTTAATTTTATTTCTTGCTCAAACACACGAGAATTCTTTGTGGGGACTGTCACCCCCAGTTGCCACTGCGCAGCGCCCAGTACCCGGTTTTACTCCTGGGTAGGAGGGGCAATGCGGGTTAGGCACCTTGCCCAAGGATGCAACTCAAGGATCTGCGCAAAACTGAGCTAGCCGCAAGGCGAGCGTCTTAACCCCTGCACTACTAGAGTACTACTAGAGTACTACTAGAGTACTACTAGAGTACTACTAGAGTACTACTAGAGTACTACTAGAGTACTACTAGAGTACTACTAGAATACTACTAGAGTACTACTAGAGTACTACTAGAATACTACTAGAGTACTACTAGAGTACTACTAGAGTACTACTAGAATACTACTAGAGTACTACTAGAGTACTACTAGAGTACTACTAGAATACTACTAGAGTACTACTAGAGTACTACTAGAGTACTACTAGAGTACTACTAGAGTACTACTAGAGTACTACTAGAGTACTACTAGAATACTACTAGAGTACTACTAGAGTACTACTAGAATACTACTAGAGTACTACTAGAATACTACTAGAGTACTACTAGAGTACTACTAGAATACTACTAGAGTACTACTAGAGTACTACTAGAATACTACTAGAATACTACTAGAGTACTACTAGAGTACTACTAGAGTACTACTAGAGTACTACTAGAGTACTACTAGAGTACTACTAGAGTACTACTAGAGTACTACTAGAGTACTACTAGAGTACTACTAGAATACTACTAGAATACTACTAGAGTACTACTAGAGTACTACTAGAGTACTACTAGAGTACTACTAGAGTACTACTAGAGTACTACTAGAGTACTACTAGAGTACTACTAGAGTACTACTAGAGTACTACTAGAGTACTACTAGAGTACTACTAGAGTACTACTAGAGTACTACTAGAGTACTACTAGAGTACTACTAGAGTACTACTAGAGTACTACTAGAGTACTACTAGAGTACTACTAGAGTACTACTAGAGTACTACTAGAGTACTACTAGAATACTACTAGAATACTACTAGAGTACTACTAGAGTACTACTAGAGTACTACTAGAGTACTACTAGAATACTACTAGAGTACTACTAGAGTACTACTAGAATACTACTAGAATACTACTAGAGTACTACTAGAGTACTACTAGAGTACTACTAGAATACTACTAGAATACTACTAGAGTACTACTAGAGTACTACTAGAATACTACTAGAGTACTACTAGAATACTACTAGAGTACTACTAGAGTACTACTAGAATACTACTAGAGTACTACTAGAGTACTACTAGAGTACTACTAGAGTACTACTAGAGTACTACTAGAGTACTACTAGAGTACTACTAGAATACTACTAGAGTACTACTAGAGTACTACTAGAGTACTACTAGAGTACTACTAGAATACTACTAGAGTACTACTAGAGTACTACTAGAGTACTACTAGAGTACTACTAGAGTACTACTAGAGTACTACTAGAGTACTACTAGAGTACTACTAGAGTACTACTAGAATACTACTAGAGTACTACTAGAGTACTACTAGAGTACTACTAGAGTACTACTAGAATACTACTAGAGTACTACTAGAGTACTACTAGAGTACTACTAGAGTACTACTAGAGTACTACTAGAGTACTACTAGAGTACTACTAGAGTACTACTAGAGTACTACTAGAGTACTACTAGAGTACTACTAGAATACTACTAGAGTACTACTAGAGTACTACTAGAGTACTACTAGAGTACTACTAGAATACTACTAGAGTACTACTAGAGTACTACTAGAGTACTACTAGAGTACTACTAGAGTACTACTAGAGTACTACTAGAATACTACTAGAATACTACTAGAGTACTACTAGAGTACTACTAGAGTACTACTAGAGTACTACTAGAGTACTACTAGAGTACTACTAGAATACTACTAGAATACTACTAGAGTACTACTAGAGTACTACTAGAGTACTACTAGAGTACTACTAGAGTACTACTAGAATACTACTAGAGTACTACTAGAGTACTACTAGAGTACTACTAGAGTACTACTAGAATACTACTAGAGTACTACTAGAGTACTACTAGAGTACTACTAGAGTACTACTAGAGTACTACTAGAGTACTACTAGAATACTACTAGAGTACTACTAGAGTACTACTAGAGTACTACTAGAGTACTACTAGAGTACTACTAGAGTACTACTAGAGTACTACTAGAGTACTACTAGAGTACTACTAGAGTACTACTAGAGTACTACTAGAATACTACTAGAATACTACTAGAGTACTACTAGAGTACTACTAGAGTACTACTAGAGTACTACTAGAGTACTACTAGAGTACTACTAGAGTACTACTAGAGTACTACTAGAGTACTACTAGAGTACTACTAGAGTACTACTAGAGTACTACTAGAGTACTACTAGAGTACTACTAGAGTACTACTAGAGTACTACTAGAGTACTACTAGAGTACTACTAGAGTACTACTAGAGTACTACTAGAATACTACTAGAGTACTACTAGAGTACTACTAGAGTACTACTAGAGTACTACTAGAATACTACTAGAGTACTACTAGAGTACTACTAGAGTACTACTAGAGTACTACTAGAGTATCAAACGAATCATAAAACACGGGGTGAATATGATATTACTTACAGATTATATCAATGCAAGAATATAAATTTACTTAATGATTTAAACTGGAACTAATATTGTTTGCACGAATGTACAGGAACACGTCAAGTTAGCTATGACGACAGCTGTGAGTCATTGTGTTGCCATTTCATGCACACACACACACACACACACACACACACACACACACACACACACACACACACTCACACACACACACTCACACACACACACACACACACACACACAGAGACACACACACACAAACACATGTACGGAATACAGATAGTGTCATTAGGATAATACGTTTACGGGTCGTGCACTGAGTCAGAGATAAATGATTTCTATTCTCCTATCTAAAAATAGTGACTAATCCTATGGACATTCGTTTGTGTCCTGTTTCCAGGGCAAGAGTGATCATGACGTATGTGGCGTTCTTTTAGTGTCTCTTTGGTTACTGAATGCCGATCTTGATTTTATCCTGATGTCCGGGATCTGATATAAGTTGTTTGTAAATTCTCTATCGTTTCTGAATGAGAAGGTATAAGAAAAAACGAAATGAATGCTTGCGTAAAACTGGATTCGAATTCATCACATATAAGCCTGTGCGATGAACTTATTTCCTCGTTCGCAAAGCTTGCTTTTGTTCATTTATATACTGACAAACCTCAAAGTTGCGTTGATCGATCATGAAATGATGATAGCTAATGACATTAAAAAACTTACTGATCGAAAGTTGATAGCAGGGTGGTATATGGTGCATTTGCTCGTGCTCCAAGTGCAAAAGACATCACGATGGGCCAGAATAGAAAGGAAGGAGGCAAAATGGAACCTTATCATTGAAATGTTTGAACCGATCCGACACGTTTTCAATGTGGGTCGAGGTGGAAGGAAGTGAAGCGAGGCAGACCTCAATTTACGAAGCTAGACCGGCTGTTCTTCTCTGACGAGCTGGTTAGGGGGGTAGATATGCAGTAATCCAAGCGCCGCGTCTGGAGACAGATTGAATGTTGATCTTGGCAATGCATGCTTACATTTCGTGGACGGTGTCCTGCCGTGTCTTCCGTCTGGACTCCAACTCCCCCCTTCTATAAATAGCGTTTGCTCAGTGAGTGCAGTTACGAATGCAGTGTGAGGTCTACGTCTTGCATGCACACTCGCGCATGAATGTCACGCACGAGAGGAGCTGTGTTTTTGCTGCCTCGTGCATGTTTCTCCTCGCTCTAGGACTTGGAATGGGTCAGTTTCTCTAGACCAATCACGTGGCTTCATGTCGTGGCAGTAAATGCGTGACTGCAATGACGTCACATTTTCCCAGAGGGAGAAGCATGATGTATGCACATTTGC
>JAWQFJ010029891.1:2500-5000 GCA_034096865.1 Theodoxus fluviatilis | reverse complement strand
TCTCTCACACTCTCTCTCTCACATTCTCTGTCTCTCTGTCTCTCTCTCTCACACACACACACACATACATACACACACACACACACACACACACACACACACACACACGTACGCACAAACACCCATGCACCCACAGACGCAGACACTTCCCCATAAACGCCCACCTTACCCCTCTACAAACGGCGATTGCAATAGCTAGAGTGACGACAAATGTTAAAGGTACATTTAATCCCTACAATCAACCCTGTACTCTTAAAAACAAAGGAGAAACAAGATCCCAAAATGAACTTACAAATATTTTCCTTTTAGATGAGCCAAGCGTAAATAATTCAACAATCGAAATGAAAAACCACTTTGTACTTGCTCTGGAAGTACTAGAAAGCATTCACATTGTTTTCGTTATCTTTATTTGAGATGTAGAGATTGAAAATAGAAACCTACTGTTCGATAGTTCAGTGACTGCTGGACAATGTCTATGTTCTTGTAGAATTGCCGTAAGTGCAGGTATCGTTTGTGTGTTTCTCCTGAATGTCCAATTGTCATGGACTTTTTAACATCAATATCATTAACTACCATTTCCCACTGGTTTTGTAAAAACTATGTTGCTGCTTACTATCAGTCGAATTAGTTTCCTGAGTAACGCTGAGGCAGTAAAAGTTTTTTTTTTGGTCGTAGAATAGTGTACTTGTGATGCCTGAAATGAATGGACGGTTCGAGTGCAGTGGAAATTGTTGACTGTATCCTGTAAATACAGGTAAGACTGTCATTTTCAGTAGCGGATGAGATCATTAAATAGTTCGTTCAAAGGCTTTATTATTCCAAATGCACGGTGGAAAATGTATATGTCGTATTTCCTGCCCCCTGTGGGTTGGGGGTAAAAAAGGACCCCCCCTGTGGGTTGGGGTTAAGAAAGGACCCACTGCGTCTCCCTGCGCGATTCATAAGAGGTGAATTACTAGAGAAATCGTGCCTGGGCTTTCTCTTATTCTGAGCAATTCTAATAGTTTTAGTGAATAATGGCCTTAAAAAGCATTAAAAGGCTGATTGGCCGTAAAAATCCACCCATTTGCCATTCTTGATGGTCATAGATAAGATCGAAAGAAAAGAAGCATCGAAAATATGATGTTTGAAAATGATGTAGGAAATGTTATCTGTGAGAGAAATCAATATCTGAATATCTATCAAGATATGCTAACATTCCGACCATTACCAGTCTGAGCAGGGCGCTCAGCAAGAGACAAACTTTGTTAATCATGCGTATCTTTCGAGAGACCTCCAGTTCTCCTTCTCATTTACATTTATGATAAATGTTTCTTTGAATTAAAAACTTCTATATCGCGAGAATGATAAAAAACATCGCGAGACAAAGGTTTAAAAATGAAAATATGTGTATATGCAGAATACATTTTCTCCGTTCATCATGGATAGGAAGATTGACATGATGTGATTTTCGACAAAAATCATCTGTAATACATGTGCAAGCTATGTGGAAACGTGGTTGCAACTCCAAGAAATGCACAGACTGCAGATGATGGGCCAAGTATTCATACGCATAGGCACGAAAGGCAGCGAATGATAAAGATGACATATATGTAGGCTGCGTCGTCCCGATGCCCTTAGCAGTTAATACATGTACAGAATTAAGGTCGGCTTCATCGAAGGTGTCCACAATAAAAAGGAGCTTGTCCAAAGCTGCTGAATTCTGCTGATTAATGTGGAAGAAGATGAAGGGAAGAGAGAGAGAGAGAGAGAGAGAGAGAGAGAGAGAGAGAGAGAGGGGGGAGAGAAGAGAGAGAAGAGAGAGAGAAGAGAGAGAAGAGAGAGAGAGAGAGAGAGATAGATAGGAAGGAAGGAGGGGTGGAGGAGGAGGAGAGGTTGTAGTTGGACAAGGTATAAGTATTTTCAAATGACCAAAACACATTTACACGTATGTACAGTCTCAGTTTCTCTCTCTCTCTCTCTCTCTCTCTCTCTCTCTCTCTGTCTCTCTCTCACTCACACACACACACGCACACACACATACACACACACACACACACACACACACACACACACACACACACACACACACACACACACAGCCAATTGCTTTGTGTAAGGTGGAGTGTATCACTTCCGCCTCCACAGATCAGTCTGGAATGTAACACACCCACCGCCGTAGGTACCTAAGTGTCCACCCGTCTGTCCACACTGCTTTGCTGTGCACACTGCTTTGCTGTGCACACTGCTTTGCTGTGCACACTGCTTTGCTGTGCACACTGCTTTGCTGTGCACACTGCTTTGGTGTACACACTGCTTTGCTGTGCACACTGCTTTGCTGTGCACACTGCTTTGCTGTGCACACTGCTTTGCTGTGCACACTGCTTTGCTGTGCACACTGCTTTGGTGTACACACTGCTTTGCTGTGCACACTGCTTTGGTGTACACACTGCTTTGGTGTACACACTGCTTTGGTGTACACACTGCTTTGGTGTACACACTGCTTTGGTGTACACACTGC
>JAWQFJ010029887.1:22500-23588 GCA_034096865.1 Theodoxus fluviatilis | reverse complement strand
ATCCACTGCTTCATCCTAATCCACTGCTTCATCCAAATCCACTGCTTCATCCTAATCCACTGCTTCATCCTAATCCACTGCTTCATCCTAATCCACTGCTTCATCCTAATCCACTGCTTCATCCAATCCACTGCTTCATCCTAATCCACTGCTTCATCCTAATCCACTGCTTCATCCTAATCCACTGCTTCATCCTAATCCACTGCTTCATCCCAATCCACTGCTTCATCCTAATCCACTGCTTCATCCTAATCCACTGCTTCATCCTAATCCACTGCTTCATCCTAATCCACTGCTTCATCCCAATCCACTGCTTCATCCTAATCCACTGCTTCATCCTAATCCACTGCTTCATCCTAATCCACTGCTTCATCCTAATCCACTGCTTCATCCTAATCCACTGCTTCATCCTAATCCACTGCTTCATCCTAATCCACTGCTTCATCCTAATCCACTGCTTCATCCCAATCCACTGCTTCATCCTAATCCACTGCTTCATCCTAATCCACTGCTTCAATCCACTGCTTCATCCTAATCCACTGCTTCATCCCAATCCACTGCTTCATCCTAATCCACTGCTTCATCCCAATCCACTGCTTCATCCTAATCCACTGCTTCATCCTAATCCACTGCTTCATCCAAATCCACTGCTTCATCCTAATCCACTGCTTCATCCTAATCCACTGCTTCATCCTAATCCACTGCTTCATCCCAATCCACTGCTTCATCCAAATCCACTGCTTCATCCTAATCCACTGCTTCATCCTAATCCACTGCTTCATCCTAATCCACTGCTTCATCCTAATCCACTGCTTCATCCTAATCCACTGCTTCATCCTAATCCACTGCTTCATCCCAATCCACTGCTTCATCCTAATCCACTGCTTCATCCTAATCCACTGCTTCATCCTAATCCACTGCTTCATCCTAATCCACTGCTTCATCCTAATCCACTGCTTCATCCTAATCCACTGCTTCATCCTAATCCACTGCTTCATCCTAATCCACTGCTTCATCCAATCCACTGCTTCATCCTAATCCACTGCTTCATCCTAATCCACTGCTTCATCCTAATCCACTGCTTCATC
>JAWQFJ010029887.1:7500-20000 GCA_034096865.1 Theodoxus fluviatilis | reverse complement strand
AAGGAATGCTGTACTGGTGCAGCTGCTGCATCTGTTTGTGCAGCCTTGGTTTGTGTACGTGAGCGTGTGTGAGTGTGTGTGTGTGCGCGCGCGCGTGTGTATGTGTGTGCGTGCGTGAGTGCGTGCGTGCGTACGTGCGTGTGTGTGCTTGTAATGAGTGTGTGTGTATGTAATGTATGTGTGCGTGCATAAGAGTGTGTGTAATGTGTGTGTAATGTGTGTGTAATGTGTGTGATTGTTTGCGTGTGTGTGTTTGTAAAGAGTGTGTATATGTAATGTGTGTGCGTGCTAGCATATGTGTGTGTGTAATGTGTGTGTAATGTGTATGATTGTCAAATGTGTGTACTGTGTGTGAATGTGTGTGCGCGCGCGAGTATGCGTGTATGTGTATGTATGTGTGTATGTGTGTGTGTCACACACATAGTCATACACATATACACGCAAACTCATGCACAGGCGCGCGCGCGCACTCAAGACACATACGTTCGCGCGCACACGCACACACACACACAGACACAAACACACACAAATACAAACACACATAATATCACACACACACACACACACACACACACACACACGCATATACGTATACACACACGTACGAACACACACACACACACAGAAACACACATACACACACACACACACACACACACACACACACACACACACACAAACACACACACTCACACACGCACGCACACACACGCACACTCACTCAAATCCCCACCCCCACCCCACCCTCCCTTCACATTATCAGGGCGTTGACATCCATTTTCAACAACAGCCGAAATCGCACAGAGCGAACTTAATATTCTTCTCGTCCATTCATAGCTGCAGTCGGGAACTTTTTTTCAGAGCTTGCAAAACTTGTTCGCTGCCCCCACTACACATCTGGTGGTAGATTTTCTATGGCGGCGGACAGAGCTGAACAAACAGAAAGGAAAAACTGTATTTACATAGTGTGTGGGATCGGACAATCTTTTCAATCAAAATTGGAGCTCGTCACTCCCTGTTTGACCTCACGTGGGATGGGGTCAGCTTGACTATCGCGACTGACAGGAAGCTCGGGAAACAACTTGTCTTCTCCAAGCCTTACCACAGGCTGTGCATTCAGCGTCGAGATTTAAGACACTTCAAACATTCGTTTGCCCACAGCTTGCAACGAGTGGTGGCTGATATGTGGTTGCTTTTTTATCAGTGTTTCTCTGCTTGACACCCATGCATCCTGTACTTACTCGGCAAGGAGTGGTAAGTTTTCGCACGCACCACTCTGCAGAACCTCGCCGAATTTGTGGGCAGGTGTTTTTTCATCGCGACAAAGAAACCGACTCTGTAGCCTGCTTTAATTTTGTGTTGATCCGAGTCATAAACGCAACGGTTATTAAAGTCAATTAAAGATAAGCAGACATAGGCCTACGTGTAGATAAGTTTGAGCAGCAGCAGCATTACAAGAAAAGATTGCTGGTGGTGGTGGTGGTGGTGGTGGTGATGATGATGGTAGTGGTGGTGGTGATAATGGCGGTGGTTCTGGTGGTGGTGGTAATGTAACCTTGGTGGTGGTGGTGGTGGTGGTGGTGGCGGCGGTGGCGGTGGCGGCGGTGGTAGTGGTGATTGTGATGGTGGTGGAGGAGGAGGAGGAGGGAAAAGGAGGAGGAGGAGGAGGAGGAGGAGGAGGAGGAGCGCGACACAGATGAGGAAAGGGAAGAGAGGCCATGACATATGGTGATACTGATTTAGATGAGCGTACGCAAAAATTAACGACGACAGTGGACTGCCGATTAGGAACCAGTAAAACGCCACTAGCTGTTAAACAGTCCGATAAGGGGAAAACACCCCGCAAACATATTGTTTTGTATCAGGCGCGAGGGTTGTAATCAGAAACAACACCGGTGAAATAGAAGTACAAGGAAATTTACTTCCGAGCTCGACTCCGACCAGACGAGAAGGCGACAGACGAACATGTTGCTTTTTAAAGATATTATTCCCTGGAATGTGCACCTGCTCGAGTGTGGGGAGGGGGAAAAAGCGACTGTAAATGCATGGCTTGAGATAGTTAGCCTGTTTGCTTCACGCATTCGTTCGCTTTCACCCTTCTCTCTCACCCTTCTCTCTCCGCCCACGATCTTAGCCGCTTTCGTGTCATAGGCCGACTTGTCGCATGGAATCCGTCGCATATCATTGGAGATAATATCTATCGCGATTTGTAATCGGAGGTAGAAATAGGTGGCCAATTTGAGGCAGGCTGCGGTCGAGTCGCGGGAAACGGCGCGTGTCATCTTCAGACATTTCACGGAGTGTGAGTTCGGACACAGTCAGGGCGAACCCTGGCGGATTCCCTATCCCCCTCATCTCTTATCCTCCACCCCCCACCCCCTCCTCCCCTCCTCGATCACCTCATTCATTCCGCTCCGGTCTTGAATGCAGATTTGCGCGGATTTTCGTCCCCTCCTACTGCGTCTTTTCATTCTCAGTCAGCGAATGCCACCAGGAACAGCGACGGTGCACTAGCGAGAACTCGTGGCGTTCGTTCAAGGGAAAAGTTTGAATTTTCCCTTGGTATAGACACGTTTCAGTGGATTTTTAAGAGAGGATTTCAACGTCTTTGGGAGAAAATCTAAGGTAGGAAAAACTTTTGTGAAATGCAAAGCTGTGCCATAGTTGTCTGATGTACACTGCGGAATAGGCTGATGTGTTTTTCTTAGAGCCGGACGAATGTAAGTTTCAACATGCTTGAATCTATGCATTAATTGCTCCCGTTTATCTTTCGTTCCGGCGTTTTTGAGACTGCATGAGTGTCAGTGGGCCCTTGTGTCTGTGAGCGCTTGAGTGTTTTTGTGTGCCTCGTTTCTGTGTTCAGCTGTGTGTGTCTCTGTCCATCTCTGTTGATCCGAGTGTGCTTAATTGTGTTTGTTTTTTGTATACGCACGCGCGCTCGCATGTGTGAATGTTTCTATGTGTGTGTGTGTATGGGCGCAGACGCCTCTCTCTCTCTCTCTCTCTCTCTCTCTCTCTCTCTCTCTCTCTCTCTCTCTCTCTCTCTCTCTCTCTCTCTCTCTCTCTGTGTGTGTGTGTGTGTGTGTGTGTGTGTGTGTGTGTGTGTGTGTGTGTGTGTGTGTGTGTGTGTGTGTGTGTGTGTGTGTGTGTGTGTGTGTGTGTGTGTGTGTGTGTGTGTGTGTGTTTCTGTTTCTCTACATGTTTGAGGTCTGCCTCTATGTCTGAAAGCCTGCATGTTTATTTGCATACATGCTCACTCCCTCTATATCTCTCTCTCTCTCTCTCTCTCTCTCTCTCTCTCTCTCTGCCAGTAGGTCTATCTACATATGGGCACCTCATGGCTGTCAGCCTGTCTGTGTGGCTGATTTGTGTACGTCAGAGTCGGTCACTTGGGAGCAAGATCGGCGGCCATATCTGTCAAGCTGTCGCCGCCTCCTCCTGTGATTGTGACCTTGTGCCAGCCTACTCAGGGTCAGCTTCTGGCAGGGAGCAAAATGTATTCAGGCGTCGCTCAAAGTTGCATTGGAGATGAGTCTGAATCGATTTTCAAGTCATCTGCATTTCGATCGCCAGGAAACGTCCTTGCACATACAGCAAAACTTATCATGAATTTACATCCATGAGCAGGAAATGTTTGCATTTGAAATAGGAGGAGGAGGAGGAGGAGGAGGAGGAGGAGGAGGAGGAGGAGGAGGAGGAGGAGGAGGAGGAGGAGGAGGAGGAGGAGGAGGAGGAGGAGAGACTGGCGGGGAAGGAGGAGGAAATGGGAGGAGAAGGACGAAGAGAACAAGGAAGAAGAAGGCGAAGGAGAAGGCGAAGAGGAAGAGGAAGAGTAAGAAGAGGAGGAGGAGGAGGAGGAGGAGGAGGAGGAGGAGGAGGAAGAGAAGGAGGGGAGGGGGGGGGGAGCAATGGTACAAAAAGCAGGTGCAGGATGAGGAATAGAAAGGCAAGGTGGAAAAGGAACGCGAAGAAGCGCGAATTACAAAAAGCAACAGCAGCTACAGCATTTGGAGGAGCAAGTTCACATAACAATGCCACCTCTTCCTGCACTTTCCAGACGCTTCCCCTTCCAGGGCCTATTCGCTGAGTCACACAAAAAAAGATTCGTTGAGCTTCTCCCCTCTCAGACTAACAGGAATCCCAGACCTTTCGACACTTAACGCTATTTGCGAGGAAATATTGGCTCTTGAGTCTGCATCCCGTCTTTATCGTGCATGACGAAACCTTTATTACCCGCACAAATCTGTCAGGACGGATCCGCGTGCTTGCGCTAGGGTTAAATGGCAGCTGTTCGCTAGAGTTTCTTCGCCCTGCGTTTTTCGCTGGGGCTTGTTACAGAGAAATGTAGTGTTGTGTCTCCATCGCCAGAAATGCGGATGTTTGCTACCCCTGGTGGTAGGAATGCCTTTCTTGCCCTGTGTATTTCCTGGGTGCGGCTCGCCGTTCCGCGTCCTCTCTTAGACTGCCTCTTTGTCTGCCCATTTCTGAACAGCTGTCTGTCTGTCTGTCCTTTTGTCTGTCTGTCTGTCTGTCTGTCTGTCTGTCTGTCTGTCTGTCTGTCTGTCTGTCTGTCTGTCTGTCTGTGTATCTGTCTGTATGTCTGTCTGTCTGTCTGTCTGTCTGTCTGTCCTTTTGTCTGTCTTCTGTCCTTTTGTCTGTCTTCTGTCCTTTTGTCTGTCTGTCCTTTTGTCTGTCTGTCTGTCTGTCTGTCAGCTAACGGTGAATAAATATATAATATAAACCAGCAGCTGCAAAAAAAGTATAGAGGGGAATATTCGATACCTAAGATGTGCCCTGTTCATTTGCTGAGTATTGACACTGTCTGTCTGTCTGTCTGTCTGTCTGTCTGTCTGTCTGTCTGTCTGTCTGTCTGTCTGTCTGTCTGTCTGTCTGTCTGTCTGTCTGTCTGTCTGTCTGTCCTTTTGTCTGTCTTCTGTCCTTTTGTCTGTCTTCTGTCCTTTTGTCTGTCTCTCTGTCTGTCTGCCTGTGTGTCTGTCTGTCTGTCTGTCTGTCTGTCTGTCTGTCTGTCTGTCTGTCTGTCTGTCTGTCTGTCTGTCTGTCTGTCTGTCTGTCTGTCTGTCTGTCTGTCTGTCTGTCTGTCTCTCTGAAAGGTCGCGGGTTCAGTCTCCGCCTGTGGTCTTACATTTTGTTTTCATGTCTCTCCCACGCAGGGCTTCGGCTCTGTATGTTAAACGGTCTGTCGGTATTCATTCACCAGGAGGTTGAGAGTTCGTTCCCACTCGGTGGCCAAAACTTTGTCAATTCCTTCAGGGATTCCGTTTGTTCATGAGAAATTTCAATGATCAGTACTAAATGAATTAAGTTTCATGGCAATCATGGGAAGCAAGTACCCATCCTACGTTCGCTGTTACCCATGAGAATTGTAATTGAACCCAGACACTGGCACTGACACAATTAAGTGTGAAGAATCTTGTCGACTTGTCAGTGCATTTCGGGCGCGTATCGCTGTTAATTTGATCCGATCACAGTAACCACTTGGCAGAGGTCTGCAACATATGAAGCAGACATCACCATCCATTCATTGAAGGCTATCAGGCTCATCTGAATGATTCTGCTTTACTGCGCCGAAGTCTTCCGTCTGACCAGTGGCGGCCAGCGTGGAGGTTTCTGTTGCTATGTGGCCAAAATAAAGTGGTCGTGAGGGATGGAATAAACTGTGTGAGCACGACCAGATCAGCGATCGTTACGGTCCTGAATGGATCATGGCGTCTGTGTCAATAGATCGATGGCTGCGGCTCCATGAGACGCGACCAGTCGACTCCGATATTGGAGAAGCTCTGTTTGTCTTCCCCTGTCACTGAGGAAAGGAGAAGTCCATCCTTTACGCTGACTTGCGGAGGTGTTGCTCCACGCAGAACGACGCCAGGCAATGAACTGAAGAGGCTGTCGAGAGCTCCGTTCTGATGTAGGGTTGCCACTTGAATGGACTTGGTGTACTTTAACGATCAGGGTGAGATCCTACACTGTAAAACCATGGGATGCCGTCCATTTGTAAGTTTCCAGTGTGCGTCTGAAACCCCAGAAGCACTGAAATGAGGAGAGATTCAGTAACTTGATGTATTTGATGAGGGTGAAATCCAACATATCAATACAAGAGGGTGCCGGTCGTTCGTAGGTTACCATCGTGCGTTACGAACTTCCAAGCTAGAGAAATAAAGAGGAATTTGAACTCAATAATCTGATGTCCTTGAATAATTAGTGTGAGAACCAATAAGTAATATGTGGAAGTGCCGTCTATTCAAAAGTTTCCAGTATGCGTTTCCAATCTCAGAGCCAGAGAAATGAAGAGGATATCGAAATTCAAGGACCCGATGCCCTCGAACGATCAACGCGAGATCAAACGTGGTAATATCTGGGATTGCCAGCCATTTGTAAGCTTCCAGTGTGCAATTCAAAACTCAAAGCCAGAGATATGAGGAGTAACTCAGAACAGCTAACGTGTTCAGTTTATTGGGCTTTAGATAGTCCTTCTTCTCTTCCATATGAAGGTGCGTCTAGACTTTCAGACGTTGAACGAGCGGAAAGATCAACAGAATCAAGGATCTTTCTGGGTGCGACTCGTAATAAGTGCACTCAAAATTATCAGTTTCTTGTGTAAAGGCTTATTACGTAGTTGAACGTACGTCTGTGCTTGTGTTTTGATTTTTCGTAACGTGTTAGGAGGTAAGGTTATTAGCAATCAAATGCGTGCTGCGTAAATTGTTCCATCTCTTTGTGATTTCTCTCTCTCTCTCTCTCTCTCTCTCTCTCTCTCTCTCTCTCTCTCTCTCTCTCTCTCTTTCTCTCTTTCTCTCTATCTCTTTCTGTCTCTCTCTCTCTCTCTCTCTCTCTCTCTCTCTCTCTCTCTCTCTCTCTCTCTCTCTCTCTCTCTTTTCCAGCTCGCTCGCTAGCTCTCGCTCTGTCCCTGCCCCTGCAGCCGTACGTTCGTATGCGTACATGCACATGTGTTTGTAGGGCCTATATGCACTCGCACACGCTTGTTTGTAAGCAAATGCACTTCAGCGCGCCTTAGGTGCATATTTACATACTTGCGCTGACATGTATAAAAGTCACAATGCAGACTTGACCTTCTGCTGTCGCACATGTGTGTATTTCCAGAGGGGAAATGGGTGCACGAGGACATGGACCGTATTGCATGCACACTCCTGTAGAGAATACATGCAGTGCGAAAATGTAGGTCTTGTCGAGCACATTGATTTTTGCTTTTACAAGTTCACGGACGAGCGAAGGCTGCACAGAGCGGAAGGAAAACAGCACTCACACAGTAGTAGACAGGTGGTTCCTTCCTCCCGTATTAGTCACTACCTCTCTCCCCCCCCCCCCCCCTCCCCCCCTCCTCCCTTCTCTCTCTGATTTTCTATCGGTCTGTGTCTGTCTCTCTGTCGCTGTCTGTCCCTGTCTGTCTCTGTCTGTCTGTCTGTCTGTCTGTCTGCCTGTCTGCCTGTCTGCCTGTCTGTCTGTCTGCCTGTCTGCTTGTCTGTCTGTCTTCTTCTTCTTCTTCTTCTTCTTCTTCTTCTTCTTCTTCTTCTTCTTCTTCTTCTTCTTCTTCCGCCCTTCCTCTTTCTTTTTCTTTTTCTACTTCTTGTGAGCGGCATTCTAAAGACTTTCCCTATTTCGGTGTTGTCAATCACAACGATATTTGCTACTGACGCCTCCTGCATGAATTGCCACCATAAGAAGGGAGAACATGTGCGCACAGAGGAAGTGAACTTTACTTCCGCCTCTCTGTCCTCGTGACTTCCTGTGAGGTCACAAAGGAGGGATTTTTGCCCACGTGTTTCCACTCTGCAAGTACTTAACTGTAAATGCTGGCTTCACGCTTTGGTGCACCGCGCTGAGATCATTTTAGCAAACGCCAAGCTGGGTAGGAGCAACAGCGATAGCTACAGTCCTTGGCGGCTCGACCTTGCTGTTCTAGCAACAGCGATAGCTACAGCCCTGGCGGCTCGACCTTGCTGTTCTAGCAACAGCGATAGCTACAGTCTTGGCGGCTCGACCTTGCTGTTCTAGCAACAGCGATAGCTACAGTCTTGGCGGCTCGACCTTGCTGTTCTAGCAACAGCGATAGCTACAGCCCTGGCGGCTCGACCTTGCTGTTCTAGCAACAGCGATAGCTACAGTCTTGGCGGCTCGACACACACACACACACACACACACACACACACACACACACACACACACACACACACACACACACACACATCTTATCTGTCACTATGCTAATCGTCAGGTGCTAGAGGAGGATCGATCAGGCGGCCCAATGAGCAGGGGGTAAAGTGCTAACGTGTTGAGCCCCACACGTTGGTGAAAAGTCGCTACATAAAAGCACACATGTACGTTTTATGTATGCACGTGACCTGTAATCGCAGGTGACCAGCGGTTGCTTGTTTGAAGCTGAGCGGGTGCTGGAGTTGCATTCTAGATCTGGTAGGTTTTCTCTACCGAGAGGAGTAAAATTGGGTGTATGTGAGGATCCACATGGTCAGTTACTGAAGATGACTTGACGCGTTCAGCAACGGCCTCGCTGCACGCTCTATAGGGAGTTGCAATCCCTCTGGAACGGAGTGACTAGAGAATGAACGTGTGCAGTTTGAGCAGTCACGTTAGTGAAAGAATTCTCAATCAACGGCACCTTACCGTTTGTATAAACAGCTGACATTGAGGAACAACTCTACCACGCTGGTCACCGGTAAATAAAAGCAACACAGCCTGCATGCCCCTCCCCTCCCCCCCCTCTCTCTCTCTCTCTCTCTCTCTCTCTCTCTCTCTCTCTCTCTCTCTGTGTGTGTGTGTGTGTGTGTGTGTGTGTGCGTGTGTGTGCGTGTGTGTGTGCGTGTGTCTGAGCGACAGATGATCACGTTGCAGTGACACGTACAGGCGTCAACTAATGCAGAGGGAGACAATGTAGAGGGAGACAATGCAGAGGGAGACAAAGCAGAGGGAGACAGTGCAGAGGGAGACAATGCAGAGGGAGACAGTGCAGAGGGAGACAGTGCAGAGGGAGACAGTGCAGAGGGAGACAATGTAGAGGGAGACAGTGCAGAGGGAGACAATGCAGAGGGAGACAGTGCAGAGGGAGACAATGCAGAGGGAGACAATGCAGAGGGAGACAGTGTAGAGGGAGACAGTGCAGAGGGAGACAATGTAGAGGGAGACAGTGCAGAGGGAGACAATGCAGAGGGAGACAATGCAGAGGGAGACAGTGCAGAGGGAGACAATGCAGAGGGAGACAGTGCAGAGGGAGACAATGTAGAGGGAGACAGTGCAGAGGGAGACAGTGCAGAGGGAGACAGTGCAGAGGGAGACAATGTAGAGGGAGACAGTGCAGAGGGAGACAGTGCAGAGGGAGACAATGTAGAGGGAGACAGTGCAGAGGGAGACAATGCAGAGGGAGACAATGCAGAGGGAGACAATGTAGAGGGAGACAGTGCAGAGGGAGACAGTGCAGAGGGAGACAGTGCAGAGGGAGACAATGTAGAGGGAGACAGTGCAGAGGGAGACAGTGCAGAGGGAGACAATGTAGAGGGAGACAGTGCAGAGGGAGACAATGCAGAGGGAGACAATGCAGAGGGAGACAGTGTAGAGGGAGACAGTGCAGAGGGAGACAGTGCAGAGGGAGACAGTGCAGAGGGAGACAGTGCAGAGGGAGACAATGTAGAGGGAGACAGTGCAGAGGGAGACAGTGTAGAGGGAGACAGTGCAGAGGGAGACAGTGTAGAGGGAGACAGTGCAGAGGGAGACAGTGCAGAGGGAGACAGTGTAGAGGGAGACAGTGCAGAGGGAGACAGTGCAGAGGGAGACAGTGTAGAGGGAGACAGTGCAGAGGGAGACAGTGCAGAGGGAGACAGTGCAGAGGGAGACAATGCAGAGGGAGACAATGCAGAGGGAGACAATGCAGAGGGAGACAATGTAGAGGGAGACAGTGCAGAGGGAGACAGTGCAGAGGGAGACAGTGCAGAGGGAGACAGTGCAGAGGGAGACAGTGCAGAGGGAGACAGTGCAGAGGGAGACAATGCAGAGGGAGACAATGTAGAGGGAGACAGTGCAGAGGGAGACAATGTAGAGGGAGACAGTGCAGAGGGAGACAGTGCAGAGGGAGACAATGCAGAGGGAGACAATGCAGAGGGAGACAGTGCAGAGGGAGACAATGCAGAGGGAGACAGTGCAGAGGGAGACAAAGGAGCTCGAGGGGTCTGGTCCATCGGTAAGGTTCGCCTGCTGTCGTTGCGCAGCTGGTGGGTTAGGCGTTCGAAGCTGCGCGGATTCTAGAGTAGCGTCCATGGGCAAGGTGCTTCACTTGCGTTGCCTCTCCTACAATAAAATAAAACCTTGACTTGCAGCTGCACAGCGGCGACCGGGGAATAATACCTCTCCCTCTTCCTCTACACACACGCACACACACACGCACACACACACACACACACACACACACACACACACACACACACACACACACACACACACACACACACACACAAACACACTCCTTAAAAAAGGACTCAACGAAATATTTTACAGCGTTCCGTTGTCAGAGTATGTCTCAAGAAGTCTCTAAAGGCCCCATATGGGTCGGATCCCAATGAGATGGCGGATGTCTTCAGACGCTGCATGCACTCAGAGCAGGTCGGCTAGAACCCCAAACGATCCTCTGTGGATGATCCCGAAGAAGAGGGCAGAGACCGACGTGTCGATAGGCAAGGAACGCCATCTCTCTTTTCGACAAGCCAGAGTGCTTGGAGCTCTCCTGCCGATCCTGAGTGAGATGATCAGCCGTAGCGGGATGTTGATTCCAAGACTCTTGACCTGGGACAAAGCAGTCTACCGACCCTCGGGTCGGTGGGACGTCAACAACAAAATGACGTTGTCCTCTCCACTGTGTGGAGCTCAGAGCTTAGCGTCTTCCACCACCCTCTGAAGGTTTATGGCTTTCCCATCCACGGCCTTTCAGTTTGCATATGTTCCCTCATTCCCTCATCATGCTGCACCGTCCCGTCCGTCACACGGACCGTTGGTTCAGGTTGCCCCGAAGTTCCCGTCAAGTGTCCGCGTCTAGCTGTTGAGTACCTCCCTTCAGCGGTCAAGTGTCCGCGTCTAGCTGTTGAGTACCTCCCTTCAGTGGTCAAGTGTCCACGTCTAGCTGTTGAGTACCTCCCTTCAGCGGTCAATTGTCCGCGTCTAGATGTTGAGTACCTCCCTTCAGCGGTCAAGTGTCCGCGTCTAGCTGTTGAGTACCTCTCTTCAGCGGTCAAGTGTCCGCGTCTAGCTGTTGAGTACCTCCCTTCAGCGGTCAATTGTCCGCGTCTAGATGTTGAGTACCTCCCTTCAGCGGTCAAGTGTCCGCGTCTAGCTGTTGAGTACCTCCCTTCAGCGGTCAAGTGTCCGCGTCTAGCTGTTGAGTACCTCCCTTCAGCGGTCAAATGTCCGCGTCTAGCTGTTGAGTACCTCCCTTCAGCGGTCAAGTGTCCGCGTCTAGATGTTGAGTACCTCCCTTCAGCGGTCAAGTGTCCGCGTCTAGCTGTTGAGTACCTCCCTTCAGCGGTCAAGTGTCCGCGTCTAGCTGTTGAGTACCTCCCTTCAGCGGTCAAGTGTCCGCGTCTAGATGTTGAGTACCTCCCTTCAGCGGTCAAGTGTCCGCGTCTAGCTGTTGAGTACCTCCCTTCAGCGGTCAAATGTCCGCGTCTAGCTGTTGAGTACCTCCCTTTAGCGGTCAAGTGTCCGCGTCTAGCTGTTGAGTACCTCCCTTCAGCGGTCAAATGTCCGCGTCTAGCTGTTGAGTACCTCCCTTCAGCGGTCAAGTGTCCGCGTCTAGATGTTGAGTACCTCCCTTCAGCGGTCAAGTGTCCGCGTCTAGCTGTTGAGTACCTCCCTTCAGCGGTCAAATGTCCGCGTCTAGCTGTTGAGTACCTCCCTTCAGCGGTCAAGTGTCCGCGTCTAGCTGTTGAGTACCTCCCTTCAGCGGTCAAGTGTCCGCGTCTAGCTGTTGAGTACCTCCCTTCAGCGGTCAAGTGTCCGCGTCTAGATGTTGAGTACCTCCCTTCAGCGGTCAAGCGTCCGCGTCTAGCTGTTGAGTACCTCCCTTCAGCGGTCAAGTGTCCGCGTCTAGCTGTTGAGTACCTCCCTTCAGCGGTCAAGTGTCCGCGTCTAGCTGTTGAGTACCTCCCTTCAGCGGTCAATTGTCCGCGTCTAGCTGTTGAGTACCTCCCTTCAGCGTGTGTGCCCAAACCAGCAACGAATATCCTCCCACGTTTTCTTTTCGTGATACTCTAAAGATCGCAGTCTTTCAGGTTTTGTAAGTAGGCATAGTGTTAGAGGTCTGCATGGTTAATATCCTCTAAGCAGAACCCAAATTAAAGTCTTTAAAAGTGTCAAACGGGTCGTCAGGGGTTAAATGAAGCAGATGGCGATGCCATCGAGGGATTTAAGGCTGTAGGTTACAGTCGTGCATGCACAGTGAGGCAGAAACGAAGCAATGTTATAAA
>JAWQFJ010029886.1:50000-56118 GCA_034096865.1 Theodoxus fluviatilis | reverse complement strand
GTGTTACTTCGATTCTAAAGTATTCATCATCGGAAAGAGCACTCAAAGCTCTGTCAGAATATGTCGTTACTTTCAATGACAAAATGGATATACGACTCAAAGTGTAGGGACGAGTTTCTCATCCGATTACGACTTTTCGACAAGAGTGCTCTGTCGCTCAGTGGTTTGGAGTGTGTGACGTGGAGAGAGATGCTGTCAAGATGCATTCACAAACCCCCTACTGTTGCACACTCTGCCACAAGAGGCAGTTACCTCAATACTGTTGGGAGGGATAGGGGATAACAAAATCAATCATCACTTCAGAATGGTACTTATGTACACCTACAGCACTCATCGCTGACTTTGAATGGAGAATGACTTGCAGACGACCTACATTTCATGTGTATCGCAAACTCTCCATTAAGTTTCTCGTGTTGTCTTTTATTTCTTGTGACAGGGCTATTTCACAAAGTCTCTGAAGTCAAGCATTCGTCTCGTCTGAGTGAGCTGCCGTCAGCCTCTCAGCCTGGATGTGGAGTATCTGAGCATATCACGTTGTATCTGTCTCGCGTGGAGTGACACTCAACACTATCAACAGGCCATCTTTTAAAGTGTAGTTCCTTTCTACAATGGCTCAACACTTCATGCAGACGAAAGCAAGGGCAGGGAACTCGTGGACAGGGCCAAACCACAGGAATGAACGCTTTTGCTGAGCAAAGGGGAGCAACTCGTTTTTACTTCTAGGGGGCGCCGCCGAGTCGCGTCAGTCATTTCTGTCAGTGAAGCAATTCGCTCCAAGTAGCGATTCCATGCGGCGACCGCAAGCTACGCATATACATTGTGACTAAATGACGGCATTTTGCCGCGGCCGCATGACAATTGACGCAAATCAAAACACTACTTAACAGTGTTTTTGCTCAAAAAATGTTCGTGCAAACGTGTTTTAAAAATAGAACACACGGCACACCATGTCAGACTGGAAACACTAAAAAACGCTATGATCAGCGTTTGTTTGGACCAAAAACAGTGTTTTTCTTCGCTGTGTGTGTGACTTAAGCCTTAGTCATCATGGTTTTGGAATTCTTTATCTGTTTTTTAATTTTTTTTATATAATTGTTTATGTATACTCAGGTTTTCATATTTGTACTTTCTTTGTCAAGAAATTATTGGAAGCGTTCTGTTGTGATAGATGCATCTATCTATACGTGACCAGTATTTTTATTTCTTATTTATTTTTATTTTTGTGTGTGTGATTCAGTGATTGATTTAATCTACATACATGTACATGTAATTTTGATCTAGTGCGAAATGATTCTGAACCAGAACACAATAGTAGCGTCAGGTGAATCTAGATTGCTCATTGGGAGTTATTAAAATGAAGTGGATATACCATTTATAAGTTGACAGCTCAACAGTGTCAACAGACTAGTTGTTTGTAGTACTAGTGTGACTAAGGACTGGTTTTCTGCAATTTTTGTTCTTCTCTTGTCAACAAATTAGTGGAAACGTTTTGTTGTGATGAATACATCTGATCTATCTATTCATGACCAGTGTTTTTGTTTGGTTGTTGTTGTGATTCAGTATACAAACATGTTCATGTAATCTACCATAAATCTAATGCTAAAAGCTTCTGGACCAGAAACACAGTATTAGCGTCGGGTGAATCAAGATTGCTTATTCAGTTATTATGAGTGGTTTGTAAATGTTTGAATTTAATGTGTGTCAAGAGACTAGATGTTTGCTGATTGACTAGGGACTGTGTATATATTAGTTGTTCTGCACTCTCCATGAAGTTTCTCAATAAAACATTTTTGTGTTGGAACCTCATTAATGGTTACCGTTATATGTATGAGAGAATATTGAACCTACTTTTTCTTGAACACTATTTGTACAGGCATTCTCTTTGACCATTCTGTTTTATTCATTAATCATTACACTTGAAGCACACAGTCGCAAGAACCATTTCCAGATGAGAAAAATAAAACAACAAAGCATACAAAGTAGGAATCGTATGCGATATTGAATACGATAACAAGGCCAAGGTCGGCAAATTCAAAGTCGGTATAAAGTGAGAAATGATGAACATGGCTTCTTATCTCTCACTTTAGACTGACTTTAAAAATGCGACATTGGCCTTTTTATCATATTCACTACCACATAATATACAAATATACACCAGTACTGCAGAACCACCACAAAGTTGTAAATAAACAAGTGTTGAAATTCCCACCCAATAAAAACCGCTGGCGCTGAACCTCCAGGTTTGGGCATTAAAAAACAAACAAACAAACAAAAAGATCGGGTTCGAACCCGCAACCTCTCGAGAAAAGAGGGGGGGGGGGGGGGGGGGGGGGGAAGTAAGGTTCGAACCCGCAACCTCTCACGTGTACAATAACGGGTGGGGTGACTCTCTCTCTCTCTCTCTCTCTCTCTCTCTCTCTCTCTCGAATACCATACACACATTTTTTAAAAAGAAGCTTCTGTGCGGATTCGAACCTGTACGCGCATCCCCTACAACCAAGCATGTCCCAGCGACAAAAAATATTCGACGCGCTACCGAGTGAGCTAATCCATAAAGCTGTGAGGACCTCCAGTAAACCTGGAGGGATAAATAAAAACCGCTGGCGCTGAACCTGCAGGTTTTGGCATTAACAAACAAAACAATAAAGCTGTGAGGACGTTTCTTATCCTGGACGTTTCGTACCCTGGACGTTTCGTACCCTGGTCGTTGTGTACCTCATTTAGTCGATTCATACCTTTTCTACCCTAACCCTAACCCTAACCCTAACTCTAACCCTAACTCTAACCCTAACTCTAACTCTAACCCTAACCCTAACGAAACGACTAGGTATAGAAACGTCCAGGGTGCGAAACGACCCGCATCGTAAAAAATCCTTTTTTCTCCTTCACCAATGTCCAATCTCCTCGAAATTGCGTCACGTTATTCGACGTCAAATGATCACGTCACACATTTTGCATTCGGACTCAGTTGTAGCGTTTTCTTGGCAACACCAAAACGTAAAAAGTCACTTTCTTTTCAAACCTTGATTCTGAAAATTTGACACATTCAATCGAACCTAACTTCCAGTAAGTGTGCAAAATGTCAAGGAAATCCGTCCAGTAGTTTCTGAGTTATCAGCCGTTAAGTCGGGACTGACAGACAGAAAGGCAGACAGACAGACAGACAGACACACAGACAGATAAAGCTGTGAGGGCCACCAGTAAACCTTAAGGGATAAAGCTGTGAGGACCTCCAGTAAACCTGGAGGGAAAATCGTTCTTTCTCCTTCACCAATGTCCAATCTCCTCGAAATTACGTCACGTTATTCGACGTCAAATGATCACGTCAAAACTTCCCTTGAGTCGAGACAGAGTTCCGTCCCTTGCCTTTTTTGCAACACCAAAACGTAAAAAAGTCACTTTCGTTTCCAACCTCGATTCTGAAAATTTGATACATTCAATCGGACCTAACTTCCAGTAAGTGTGCAAAATGTCAAGGAAATCCATTTCGTAGTTTTTGAGATATCAGCCGTTAAGTCGGGACTGACAGACACACAGACAGACACACAGACAGATACACACACAGACAGATAAAGCTGTGAGGACCTCCAGTAAACCTGGAGGGATAATGACAGAGAAATATTAAGCACTCAAAATCAAATGATCTCCCTTGTTTTCTCACATTTCACATTTCAAGTGTTTCCAGTGAGCAACTTTGAACACGTAGACAATTTTCATCTAGCAGGACATAAAAGGCACATGGCCTGCATATAATTACAGTTACAACACACAAAGTCACAAAAACACACAGCAACAACGACAACACCACGCATTCAATGAGCACATGTATTGCAACCTCAAGTCGTCCTCAAAATAATACAATATATGGAGCAGCACAAAACATAATGTCATTTATGACACATCACACAACTGTGTTATGATTTCAGGCATCAGCAGAAACAACATTCTTGCGGAAGTTGCACAAAGCAAAATACACAAATATGATGTGACGTGACAGTTTTGACTCGGCAGCACTGAGACCATTGACCAGAATTCTGTACGTCTTTGCCATGCCAATTGCTCGTTCAATGTGGACACGTTTGGAGGACACTTATCTGTTTTTTAGGAATTGTTGTTCAGTCAGCCTGCTTTTCTTTGTAAAGAAAGCTGGGATATTGACTTGAACATCAAATGGTGCAAAAATATCCTGCACGTAAAAGCCTTTGTCGGCCATAACAGAATCTCCAGCAGTACAGTGTTGTGGTAGGTCAACTCGTTCAATAATCTGCCGGTCAGAGGTTGAACCACCGTATGCTGGGGACACGTAAGAAACCAGTCCACCAGCCGTGCGTTCAAGACGACCTACCGGTAGCCGACCGGTAGCCGAGCAACCAATGTGCACTCTTGAACGACTCGTTATGACCGAACGGTAGCCAAGATGGCTTCCGCGATGCCTTCTCATCGTCGCGGATTGCGCTTCTCAACCAAATGAGTAAACTAGCAGCTGCAGACTGCTCGTTCCTTCTGGAACTGATGAAATACGTTAAGCTGTAGCTGTGCATGAATGCTCGGCAACGCTCGAATACAAATTTATGTCAAAACGACAGTGCTAACTTGGTGTAAGCAAGAATAGTTCGATGCTCACTTCAAGGGAGGTTATACAACAAACTTTGGGGTTAATGTAAGAAATAAGAGTTGCTTCCCTTGAAATTGTTTTGCCATAGATCGTGGAAATGTTTCCTCACATCTTGCCCGGTAATTATTTCAGAGCAGTTATTCTTTTAAAAAAGAAAAGTACAATATCAGCCTAACTTCTTGTAACGTCTCGCATAGGCTGGGTAATAATCACAGGTCGAAATGCGTGCCACAGCGCATATTTGTGATGACGACTTTCTTCCTTTCCCCGAAGGCAACCATTTTGGCTATACAGGCGCAACAGCGTTCCGGCGCGGTACGTACCGGTCGATACCGGTAGCCGTACCAAGTCGTTCAAGAGACGAACAGTATCAACCGGTACGTACCGGTAGGCCTCTTGAACAGGCCCCTGGTGTGCCTCCAATCACAGGCTTCACAGTGTTTGTGTTCTTGTAGGTGCTAAAAGTAGCACGCTGTGATGAGGGGTTCGATGGTTTTTCCACTGGAATCTCAGTTCGATCTAGAACGACTCGAGTTGTTGGAAACTTTGCCTTGAAGTCATCGGGAGCAAAGTACCGGACTAGCTCTTGGCTAACCCATGTGTCTATCTCACCCCACTGCCTGGAACAAAAATTCACCCAGGTGCAGAACACATTGTCAGCAGTGAACACTGACACTCCAAACATCCTCGACAAGGGCAAGTAGTCCATGTCTTGCCTCAACTTTGTCACCATCAATAAAAACGGATTGGCTGGAGATAGGTTTTTGACAGTTTGTGAACTCAAGTAAGTCAGGTGGTTTACAGCTGGTCCTAGGGTTTGAAACACTGCTTGAAACTTTTCAAAAGACTCCAAGCCAGTGTAGTAGTGCAGGAGCGCAGGGTCAAGTTGAAGCATCTCAATAGACAGAAAAGGTGGCGGAGAAGACCCCTGCACCGTCTGTATCCAAGCGTCCTCACTCTCCACGTTGACATCCACGTTCTGGTTCTGAGAACATAAAAGAATAATAATAATTTAAAATATAAATAAATAAATAAATAAATGCTAGATCCAACAAAATTATCCACCTCTCAAAAGCAACTACATCATCCATTTCTTGCTAATGATAAAATCCACTTACCCTTCAACAAGCTAACTGAACATTTTTAACCGAGTGAAATTTTAAACTTGGCAAACTCTGCATTCAGAATTATACAGGGGAGAGGGGATAGGAAAACATCCACACCGGATTTTGAAGGAGTAGCAGGTCATCTTCAGAATCAGATTCCTCACAGTCTCCTGCAGCGCATGTAGCAATCTCTCCGTCTGCACTGGCAACCACCTCGGCAACGTCTATGGACTCAGAAACGCCTATAGACTCCTCAGCATCACTGCAGCCTCTGTTTCCACACTTTGTCCCGGTTGAGGTTATATAACACACATAAGCAGAAGATATTTAAATCTTATTACATAGAAGAATTTTTTGGTAATAAATCTGATGGCACAATAAGATATAAATTAAAAAC
>JAWQFJ010029886.1:35000-45000 GCA_034096865.1 Theodoxus fluviatilis | reverse complement strand
AACAAAGAAACAAAAGTACACCAGATATTTAGACGAGCTACACATACATACGGACATCATGATCGAAGAGCACAATGACGTTAACTTGAGCTTCACGCTTTTGTTCCGTTATTCTTCATGACAAGAAATTAGATAGTAATCTTGCACTCATTTACAAATTACAATAGTGACTGGAGAAATTACCTGTCTTGTTGATCAAATGAATTACTTACAATTAGAGTGTCCATTTCCATGAAGGGAATTGCACCAGTGTCTCTCACAAATCTGTTCATGTTTTCTCAGCACCAAAATATCGAAATGTTCATGACGGGAAATGACTCCTGGAGGCGGGCGTATGGAATGCCAGCCGTTGTTTTAGCATACCAGGGAAAGGCGTCGAGTGATGCGGGGCTTGGCTGGTGGTTCCAGTCTCATCAAAGGCAGGTTGGACGGGTGCACCCTGGAGAAACAGCTGCATGTTGTGGCTCCACTTCACGATGATGTTGTAGTAGGGATGTTCAGGTGACGACAAGGAATCGAAACGGCGGGTGGCAGGCTCCTGATGAGGTCGTGCACTGCAGCGTGGCACTGACCCTTTTCCTGTAGGTGAGGCGAAGGTTGAGGCCAAGTCTCGAAAGTGGCGGAGATGGCGGATGCTGTAAGCTGGAGGCGTCCGATGGCGAAATGGAGGCGGTTGTTTTTAGTCTTTTCCTCCATGGAAAGCGTCAGGCTCCGATGGTATTCAGAAAAGTTCTGGAAAGAGCACGATGTCTCACCCTGCTCAGCAGCGCCAATTGTGATGGGGTGGCATAAGGCATGATGGTAGCAGGGCACAGGTATGAGACAATTCGTGCTTGCTTTCCACAACTTTATTCATCCATGGGTACAGGAGCCCCTGGCTGGTCCGAGGCCTGATGATAATCGCCTGGACCAACCCAAGACCGTGGTGGCAGTGGTCTCTCCCCCAGATGGAATGGGGTCTGTTAGCCGGTCTCGTAGCGGGTCTGTCTTAGCATGCACTGCTGCCTCTATTTATTGGGGTCCACAAGAATAGATACACAGAGGGAACCCGAGGACTTTTACACAAAGGACAGAAGTTCTCTGGCGTGGGAAACAGATGTAGGGAGGCGTTGGTGGCTCAGAATTCTGGTTGCTCCCAAACTGACCACAATGTCAGCCTGTGTCCAGCCCAGCGCCCCACAGAGGAGGGAAGGAGTGGCCACAGCTGGAGACGAGGGAAGCGAGAGAGCGGAGGCTGTGAAACAGGGGGCAGAGCCGTAGGTGGGTGCTGACAATCTGGCAGCTCCGAACGCTGACATCTTGGAGACAACCATGCCAGCCATCCTCCAGCCCAGCGCCACCAGCGGAGAGATGAGTGGTCACAGCGGGAGACAGGGGAGGGAGAGAGCGAAGGCGTGGGAGAGAGGGAGAGGAGAGGGGAGAGAGAGAGAGAGAGAGAGAGAGAGAGAGAGAGAGAGAGAGAGAGAGAGAGAGAGAGAGAGCAAGTTACATGGCAAGAGGTCGAGAATACTGAGAGCAAAGTAATTCAGTAGGGAAGGATTTCCTCTTGGCTACAGATGTATTTGGGGATAATAGAAAACCATTCACAGAAAATGTAAGCCATGAACAGCATTAAGTTATCAAAGCTGTATGTTGACTGCATCAAAAGGTCGTGAAAGATTCTAAAAATCGAAATGCAGGTCACAGGTCGACCAAAGACTATGCTATAATTTTTGGGTTGACGCAGGTCGACGCTTCTCTCATGCGGCAACTGAATTCATTTCATCGAATGACTTTCTGGCCGAAAATCACCTTCTTGACAGGTATGTATTGCTTTGCATTTCCTAAAGATATATCACAGGGGTGTATACGTTGATAAACAAGCTTACATTCTTCGATAATATTGAAAATTAGATCGTTCCATCAACACCATGTAGATTTAATAGGCCTATGTGCGCGTTCGATTTCACAACGCCTGCTACAAAAAACAAAGCCAAAACACCCCCATTATTGCAGCAAATCATTTTATTACACATTACATCGTAAATTTATTCACAAACATGATCGGAACGCATCAGAAACGCGTCGATAAACAAGCAAATTTACATGTCGCTAAGCAGTGTGATTACTTCCCTTGATTCACCCAAGTGGATTTCCGCTTGGTGCGCTGCGTTTCCCAGCGTCTTGTAACTTTATATAGCAAAAGCTCGTTATGACCGGTCTTTGTAAGAATAGTCTTTGGTCATACCACGCTGACGTCCCCATGGCAACGGATACTGTATCCGACCTCTTCAGAGCCCACCACGACAACCCGCAACCCCTGATGTAACTTGGCACAACACCGGACAAAAGAGAGCGGATCTAGTGTCCACGCAATACATTGTTCTCTTTACCTATCTCCCGCCCTGCCGTGCAAAATCACGGCCGTCTGACCAGTCGAGTGGAAAGTCACGTGATACACCCGACATTTGAGAGAGGGTGGAAAAAAATCTTCCAAATCAGGACCCCCCCCCCCTTTCCTCGAAGGAGCACGACTGGTGTCTTTTGTCGATGCGACAATGGTTCGTACCTCGTGCATCGACTCGATCTGACGCAGATGCTCTGTAGATGGTCCAGCATGCTAAGGCGTTGGGCTTTGCAGCGAGGCGCTGTGCCGTGGTTCAATCCCAGGGGCGGGGGAGATGGGAGAAAAGTTATGTTGCCCAAAGATTATAGGTTACACAAAGATAGCTCATGCCGAGCTTTTGCTCTTCAAAGTTACAAGACGCCAAACCTAGCGGATGGTAGTAGGAGTGAATCAAGGAAAGTGTACTCACACCGCTTAGTGACAAGACGGCGAAGAAAGCTGCCTGCTGATTGGAGGATTCTATTCAGGGAACCAATCAGAGGACTGCTTTCGTATAGATATGGCGTATATGTCTACTCTTTGGGCAATTCAATGGCGGCAGCTCTCTCCAGTTCGCGCAGAAAAAGCTATATTTTGGGATACTAGAAACCCATCCGAAGAAAATGTAAGCCATGAACAGCATTAATTTATCAAAGCTGTATGTTGAATGCATCAAAATGTATTGAAAGGTCCTACTTTTTAACAATCGAATGCAGGTCACAGGGCAACGCTTGATCCATCCGCTTGGGGCGCAACGTGTCTCGATCCTCACGACAATGCGCTAATGAACTATCTTTGTGTAACCTATAATCTTTGGTACACCTGAGAGGCGACGAAAATTGGGACTTGCCTGTCAGGACGCGGTAAACAACATCAGCCATGCCTCAGGTGTCAACCGCATGAAGAACTGGAGATTGCAGAGGTGTGGCCATGTGTAGAACAAGAACGAAACAACGACGCCGTGTGTATTCAAACGTCGACGCCATTTTCTTCGAGGGGGGTCCCGAATGGGCCCCAGCAGTAATTAAAGACGGGGTAGTGTTTAGTCTGGCTCTATGCTTCACGACGCCAAAGTGTGTCTTCTTCTCAAGATGTTGTTTCCACAAATTGATGCTGCAGAAGACTGAGTAATGTGAACACGTGGCTGCGAACAGACACCGCATAATGCATGTACTCTGTAGAAAGCGGCTGACTCTTAAACTGAAGATATCACTCTTCTCTCTCTCTCTCTCTCTCTCTCTCTCTCTCTCTCTCTCTCTCTCTCTCTACCTACCTACCTACCTACCTACCTACCTACCTACCTGTACAAAAGCTTGGTGAGACCCAGATTGGAGTACGGCCACTGTGTCTGGCAACCACACATGAAAACGCTATGCAGTGACATCGAGGACGTTCAGCGTAGGGCAACCAAACTGCTGTCATCACTCAGAAACAAGACGTACCCAGAGAGACTCCGAGCACTCAAACTCCCAACCCTGGAGCACAGACGCAAGAGAGGAGATATGATAGAGGTGTACAAATACCTCCATGGTTACTACGATGTGCAGAAACCAACGTTCAAGCTGTCCAGCAACACTAAATTGCGTGGAAACTCGCTGAAACTCCATAAAGACAGCTTTCGGCTGAACATCAGGAAGAACTTCTTCTCACAACGTATCATCAAAACCTGGAATAACCTACCAGATGCAGTTGTCACAGCTGCCTCAGTCCATGACTTCAAAGTTGCACTCGACGAACACTGGAAAGATCTCCCCACCCTCTACACACCAGAATGCCAAAATATGCAATAGATCTAGTAGTTAGCCCGCCACGCATTGCAGCAAAGTTAGTTTATCACATGGAACGTCGAACAGGCCTCACAAAAGGCCTCAAACGTCGTAAAAGTCAAGTCAAGTCAAGTCAAGTCAAGTCAAGTCAAGTCTATCTATCTATCTATCTATCTATCTATCTATCTATCTATCTATCTATCTATCTATCTATCTATCTATCTATCTATCTATCTATCTATCTATCTATCTATCTATCTATCTATCTATCTATCTATCTATCTATCTATCTATCTATCTATCTATCTATCTATCTATCTATCTATCTATCTATCTATCTATCTATCTATCTATCTATCTATCTATCTATCTATCTATCTATCTATCATCTATCTATCTATCTATCTATCTATCTATCTATCTATCTATCTATCTATCTATCTATCTATCTATCTATCTATCTATCTATCTATCTATCTATCTATCTATCTATCTATCTATCTATCTATCTATCTATCTATCTATCTATCTATCTATCTATCTATCTATCTATCTATCTATCTATCTATCTATCTATCTATCTATCTATCTATCTATCTATCTATCTATCTATCTATCTATCTATCTATCTATCTATCTATCTATCTATCTATCCAGATGATCTCACTGCTGTCGCACTGAGCTGACAGTTGTCAAAGGCATCTACTAAAATCTTTGTCATTGTTGATCATATTCTTCATATACCTTACCAACTGTTGTACATAGATTAGCTACTGTGTATTTTTTGTCTTATCTATCCATGTTTTCATTTCTTTATGAGCAAGGACAATTTGTAAGATAGGCAGAAATGCCTAAAATTTCATCCTTGATAAATAATCAATCAATCAATCTCTCTCTCTCTCTCCCTCACTCGCTCGCTCTGAGTGTGTGTGTGTGTGTGTGTGTGTGTGTGTGTGTGTGTGTGTGTGTGTGTGTGTGTGTGTGTGTGTGTGTGTGTGTGTGTGCGCGCCTCATTTGCATACTGATTTCCTGGCATCACCAATGCCATCTCAACCCTGAGATTCATCCCTGCGGTAATCAGCTGATGTTCCTTGCCTGTGTCCAGGCCAGGGCAGTGGAAGCTCTAACATCACACAGCAAGAGTTGTATTGCAGAGTGTATTGTCACAGCAGCAGGAGTTGTATTGCAGAGTGTATTGTCACAGCAGGAGTTGTATTCCAGATTGTATTGTCACGTCAGCAGGAGTTGTATTGCAGTGTATTGTCATGTCAGTCACTGCGGCTTGGCGATCTCCGCTCCCCCTCTGCAAATCAACTTCCTCCAATTGTCGTCTGTGTGTGTGTGTTTGTGTATCTGTGTATCTGTCTGTGTGACTGTATGTCTGTGTTCCTGCCTGCCTGCCTGTCTGTCTGTCTGCCTGCCTGCCTGCCTGCCTGCCTGCCTGCCTGTCTGCCTGTCTGCCTGTCTGCCTGTCTGCCTGTCTGCCTCCTCCTCCTCCTCCTCCTCCTCCTCCTCCTCCTCCTCCTCCTCCCCTCCCCTCCCCTCCCCCTCCCTATCCTCCTCCTCCTCCTCCTCCTCCTCCTCCTCCTCCCTCCCTCCTCCTCCCCTCCTCCTCCCTCCCCTCCTCCTCCCCTCCTCCCACCCCCTCCCCACTTCCTCCCTCCTCCTCCTCCTCCTCCTCCTCCTCCTCCTCCTCCTCCTCCTCCTCCTTCCTCCTCTGCTCCTGCTCCTCCTCCTCCTCCGTCCTCCTCCTCCGTCCTCCTTCCTGGTCCTCCGTCCTCGTCCTCCCTCCTCCTCCTCCTCCTCCTCCTCCTCCTCCTCCTCCTCCTCCTTCCTTCCTCCTCCTTCCTCCTCCCTCCTCCTGCTCCCTCTCCTGCTCCTCCTCCTGCTCCCTCCTCCCTCCTACTCCTCCTCCCTCCCTCCTCCCTCCTCCCTCCTCCCTCCACTCTCCTCCCTCCTCCCTGCTCCCTCCTCCTTCCTCCTGCTCCCTGCTCCTGCTCCTGCTCCCTCCTCCTTCCTCCTCCTCCCTCCTCCCTCCTCCTCCTCCTCCTCCCTCCTCCTCCTCCCTCCTCCTTCTCCTTCTTCCTCTTCCTCTTCCTCCTTCTCCTCCTTCCTCTTCCTTCTTCCTCCTTCCTCTTCCTCTTCCTCTTCGTCCTCTTCTCTTCTTCTTCTTCTTCTTCTTCTTCCTTCTTCTTCTTCTTTCTTCTTCTTTCTTTCTTCTTCTTCTTTCCTCCTCCTCCTCCTCCTCCTCCTCCTCCTCCTCCTCCCTCCTCCTCCTCCTCCTCCTCTTCCTCCTCCTCCTCCTCCTCCTCCTCCTCCTCTTCCTGCTCCTCCTGCTCCTGCTCCTGCTCCTGCTCCTGATCCTGCTCCTGCTCCTCCTCCTCCTCCTCCTCCCTCCCCCTCCACCCTCCTCCCTCCTCCCTCCTCCCTTTTTCCCTCCTCCCTTCTTCCCTCCTCCCTTCTTCTTCCTCCTTCCTACCTCCTTCCTCCTCTTCCTACCTCCGTCCTACCTCCTTCCTTCCTCCTTCCTTCCTCCTTCCTACCTCCTTCCTCCCACCTCCTCCCTCCTTCCACCTCCTCCTTCCTCCTTCCTCTTCCTTCCTCCTCCTTCCTCCTCCTTCCTCCTCCTTCCTCCTCCTTCTTACTTCCTCCTTCCTCCTCCTTCTTACTTCCTCCTTCCTCCTCCTTCCTCCTTCCTCCTTCCTCCTCCTTCCTCTTCCTTCCTCCTTCCTCCTCCTTCCTCCTTCCTTCCTCTTTTCTCCTCCTTCCTTCTTCCTCCTTCCTTCCTCCTTCCTCCCTCCTTCCTCCTTCCTTCGTCCTTCCTCCTTCCTTCTTCTTCTTCCTTCCTCCTTTCTTCCTCCTTCCTCATTCCTTCCTCCTTCCTCCTTCCTCCCTCCTTCCTCCTTCCTTCCTCCTTCCTCCTTCCTTCCTCCTTCCTCCTTTCTTCCTCCTTCCTTCCTCCTTCCTTCCTCCTTCCTTCCTCCTTCCTTCCTCCTTCCTTCCTCCTTCCTTCCTCCTTCCTTCCTCCTTCCTTCCTCCTTCCTTCCTCCTTCCTTCTTCCTCCTTCCTCCTTCCTTCCTTCCTCCTTCCTCCTTCCTCCTTCTTCCTTCCTTCCTCCTTCCTTCCTCCTTCCTTCCTCCTTCCTTCCTCCTTCCTTTCTCCTTCCTTCCTCCTTCCTTCCTCCTTCCTTCCTCCTTCCTCCTTCCTTCTTCCTTCCTCCTTCCTCCTTCCTTCCTTCCTTCCTTCCTCCTTCCTTCCTTCCTTCCTCCTTCCTTCCTCCCTCCTTCCTTCCTCCTTCCTTCCTTCCTCCTTCCTCCTTCCTTCCTCCTTCCTCCTTCCTTCTTCCTTCTTCCTTCGTCTTCCTTCCTTCCTCCTTCCTTCCTCCCTCCTTCCTTCCTCCTTCCTTCCTTCCTCCTGCCTCCTTCCTTCCTCCTTCCTCCTTCCTTCCTCCTTCTTTCCTCATTCCTTCTTCCTTCCTCATTCCTCCTTCATTCCTCCTTTCTCCTTCATTCCTCCTTTCTTCCTCCTCCTTCCTTCCTCCTTCCTTCCTCCTTCCTCCTTTCTTTCTTCCTTCCTCCTTCCTCCTTCCTTGTTCCTTCCTCCTTCCTCCTTCCTTCCTCCTTCCTCCTTCCTTCCTCCTTCCTTCCTTTCTTCCTCCTTCCTCCTTCCTTCATTCTTCCTCCTTCCTTCCTCCTTTCTTCCTCCTTCCTCCTTCCTCATTCCTTCCTCCTTCCTCATTCCTTCCTCCTTCCTTCCTCCTTCCTTCCTCCTTCCTTCCTTCTTCCTTCCTCCTTCCTTCTTCCTTCCTCCTTCCTCTTTCCTTCCTCCTTCCTTCCTCCTTCCTCCTTCCTTCCTCATTCCTCCTTTCTTCCTCCTTCCTTCTTCCTTCCTCCTTCCTCCTTTATTCCTCCTCCCTCCTCCCACCTCCTCCTTCCTTCCTCTTCCTTCCTTTCTCCTCCTTCCTTCCTCCTCCTTCCTTCCTCCCCCTTCCTTCCTCCTCCTTCCTTCCTCCTCCTTCCTTCCTCCTCCTTTCTTCCTCCTCCTTCCTTCCTCCTCCTTCCTTCCTCCTCCTTCCTTCCTCCTCCTTCCTTCCTCCTCCTTCCTTCCTTCCTTCCTCCATCCTTCCTTCCTCCCTCCTTCCTTCCTCCATCCTTCCTTCCTCCCTCCCTCCTTCCTTCCTCTCTCCTTCCTTCCTCCCTCCTTCCTTCCTCCCTCCTTCCTTCCTCCCTCCTTCCTTCCTCCCTCCTTCCTTCCTCCCTCCTCCTTCCTTCCTCCCTCCCTCCTCCCTTCCTCCCTCCTCCCTTCCTCCCTCTTTCCTTCCTCCCTCCTTCCTTCCTCCTTCCTTCCTTCCTTCCTCCTTCCTTCCTTCCTCCTTCCTTCCTTCCTTCCTCCCTCCTTCTTCCTTCCTCCTTCCTTCCTTCCTCCTTCCTTCCTTCCTCCTTCCTTCCTTCCTCCTTCCTTCCTTCCTCCTTCCTTCCTTCCTCCTTCCTTCCTTCCTCCTTCCTTCTTCCTTCCTTCCTTCCTCCTTCCTTCTTCCTCCTTCCTTCCTTCCTTCTTCCTTCCTTCCTTCCTTCTTCCTTCCTTCCTTCCTTCCTTCCTTCCTTCCTTCCTTCCTTCCTCCTTCCTTCCTTCCTCCTTCCTTCCTTCTTCTTCCTTCCTTCCTTCTTCCTTCCTTCCTTCTTCCTTCCTTCCTTCTTCCTCTTCCTTCCTTCCTTGCTCCTTCCTTCCTTCCTCCTTTCTTCCTCCTCCTTTCTTCCTTCCTCCTTCCTTCTTCCTCCTTCCTTCCTTCCTCCTTCCTTCCTCCTCCTTCCTTCCTCCTCCTTCCTTCTTCCTCCTTCCTTCCTTCTCCTTCCTCCTCCTTCCTCCTCCTACCTCCTCCTTCCTCCTCCTTCCTTCTCCTCCTCCTCCTCCTCCTCCTCCTCCTCCTCCTCCTCCTCCTCCTCCTCCTCCTCCTCCTCCTCCTCCTCCTCCTCCTCCTTCTCCTCCTCCTTCTCCTTCTCCTTCTACTTCTTCTTCTTCTTCTTCTTCTTCTTCTTCTTCTTCTTCTTCTTCTTCTTCCATGCCCTTTGTTTCATTTTCAAATCTATGAAGAAATATGTATTTACCATTTTCCATGCACAACGAGGGGCCCCCTACCTCCTCCCTGACAAGCCGCACCGAGCAGACGCCCATTTCTCTATCTTTATTGGGATACACGTAAATTGGCCTACATTCGTTTCGCCTAATCCATCAAATTTAGGCGTAACCGTCGCCACTGCACCTAGTGTCAATTTTGCTCGTTTCGCCTAATGATAATGGTCGTTTCGCCTAATGTTGCGTTTCGCCTAATGTGTAATTACTCTCGAATATCGTTCATGGTTTTTTCTGCACGAATATCACCTAATAATTCATTACTCTCAAATATCAATTCTTGCATTTTTTTTCCTGCGAGGGGAATTCTGCTCATGTCCGATTTTATGAAAATTGTTTGATAAGAATTAAATGAACACTATTGCGTTGATGAGTATTCAACTCACTTCAGGTATGAAATAAAAGAACTCGTGGGGAGTTCAGCTCAGATGAGAAAATTTGCAGTAGAATTCAAATTCTGCTGTTTCATGTATTGTCAGAAATAGTTTATTGTGACAGTGTGTTTTAACATGTCATTCAATTACTGTGTATATTCCTGTGTGCATGCGATTTAATATTATGTTATTAATGTTAGAAATAAAGTAACACATTGCAAATTAAAACGTGTTGGGATTTGATTGTGTGTGTTGCAAGGTCACACTCTCCCTTCTGCGAAACTTGATTTTAGGCGAAACGACCCCCTATGACAACATGTAGGCTAACCGAATTCAAGCGAACTGAAATTAGGCGAAACGAATTT
>JAWQFJ010029886.1:30000-32500 GCA_034096865.1 Theodoxus fluviatilis | reverse complement strand
CAATATGACTGCATCCCCTCCCTCCACATCTACAGCAAAATGACTGCATCCCCTCCCTCCACATCTACAGCAATATGACTGCATCCCCTCCCTCCACATCTACAGCAAAATGACTGCATCCCCTCCACATCTACAGCAATATGACTGCATCCCCTCCCTCCACATCTACAGCAAAATGACTGCATCCCCTCCCTCCACATCTACAGCAAAATGACTGCATCCCCTCCCTCCACATCTACAGCAAAATGACTGCATCCCCTCCCTCCACATCTACAGCAATATGACTGCATCCCCTCCACATCTACAGCAATATGACTGCATCCCCTCCACATCTACAGCAATATGACTGCATCCCCTCCCTCCACATCTACAGCAAAATGACTGCATCCCCTCCCTCCACATCTACAGCAAAATGACTGCATCCCCTCCCTCCACATCTACAGCAATATGACTGCATCCCCTCCACATCTACAGCAATATGACTGCATCCCCTCCACATCTACAGCAAAATGACTGCATCCCCTCCACATCTACAGCAAAATGACTGCATCCCCTCCCTCCACATCTACAGCAAAATGACTGCATCCCCTCCCTCCACATCTACAGCAATATGACTGCATACCCTCCACATCTACAGCAATATGACTGCATCCCTTCCACATCTACAGCAATATGACTGCATCCCCTTCACATCTACAGCAATATGACTGCATCCCCTCCACATTTACAGCAATATGACTGCATCCCATCCCTCCACATCCTCTCGTTCTTTGTGCTTATGCCTCAGGTTTCCCTCACATTGCTGTAAAGATTCCATTTGAACTGACTGATGTACATCCATATGGACCATTAAAAGTAGCTTGTATTGTGCATCTTTCAATCACGGGATCTGACACATCCACTGCGCAGTAGTGAAGTGTCCACCCTGATTAAACCGTCGGTGCTTCATTCACCCGTCAGTGTCAACTCTGCCTGCACAATGGCTTCCATCTTTCCATTCGGCTGCATATGTTCTTGGTCCGTTTTATCGTCTTCCCAACACCAATCACTACTTATCTGTCACATACCTATGATATTTTTTCCCAGTCACTCGTGTCTGCAACAGCCACATTCCAATCTAATGAACCCCTAGTGCTTTAGGGGTAGTAGTAGACCCCGTGTCTTACTAAAATTGAACCGACGTGCGTAGTTGGATCAGTGACAGTTCCGCATCATTGCAGTGGGGCGACTCCACAGTTCGGTTCTGTACACGTCAGCGTGGTAAACACACCGTTGATGCCAAGCAACGCTCACGTGACCCAGCATTGACGTACCACTCAGAGGCAGGTACCTACCCACTCAAAGGTCGCGTTCCACCCGACGGCGACGCTCAGAGTTTCTCCATATACCCCGCATTTACAAGCTACCCAGCCATCCCATACGTGAGTGTTCCACCCGTTTCTACTTTCTGTACAACTGTAGCCTGATCAACTGTGTCACTCCTGCCTTCCTCGAATCTGCGAATCACTTATGCAATGTCTGTGCGCAGTTGAGAGAACATGGAAAAGGAGGAGAAAAGTTGTTTGAAGAGGTAAAGGGAGAATGTGAACATTAAGTGAGCAAGCAGTGGGTTTTGTTGTTGTTGTTGCTGATTGTCTTTCATCAAAAAAAATAGTTACCGTCGTGTGGCGAACATTCTCCTATGTGCTACAGTCTTTGAATAGGTTTTACCTGTATTGAAAATTTTCAAATCACCGAGGAACACTTGTGCTTGCTTCCTCGAAATGACGGCTTCGACGTGTCATATTTTCAAGTTCAACGTATCCTTGACATCTTCATGTTGCCTACTACGTGCAAGACTTTTTCTGCACTCTGTGCAAAGGAAGCTTGACATCATATTTTGTGTGTAGCTTGAGGGACTGAAATGAAATATCACGGCTGATGTTCGCTAACCATCTTCATTCTTACGAATCTCACACATGGGAGAAGCTGTGTTCACGATGTGAACGGCCACCACAACGCCTGTCCCAAGTCCCTGGCGCTTGAAGAAATTCTTTTATGTGTCGTCTTTTCCTGTTGTAAAATTTGAAATGATTATAAACATTGTCTAATAAAAAGTATAGAAGTTACGCCCATTTGAAGGTAAGTATCGCAGCAAGGTTAATGCGCTGTATGTGGCCAAAAGTACGTCAATTTCTTTGCTATATTTTTTAAGCCTCAATTAATAGTGATAAGGTAATACAAATTTGAATTTCACTCATTTGAACGTATTTTTCTGGCAAATTACTTCAGGAACTGAAGATGTGCGTTCCTGGAGTGCATTTCTGCAAGAGCTTGTAACTTACCCTCGTCACGTGTTCCCGCGCACAGCGCCAAATAGCCGAGCGCAAGTTAGAACAGGTTTCGCGCTAGCGGGCAACATTTGTTACCATCCTTGTAGGGAAAACATACGTCTGGTCGCCAGGAGACGGCCATAGTTACACTATTTTTCTAGAACGTTCTGTTGAAAATAAACATAGTT
>JAWQFJ010029886.1:12500-25000 GCA_034096865.1 Theodoxus fluviatilis | reverse complement strand
CAATTTCCTCGAGTCATCGGGGTATCCACAGTACCATGAAGAAGAAGATAAGTATTTCCCAGAGACTTCTTTGGGAACTAAGCCTCACATGCTGAGACAGATTTCCCGCATTCTTTGGTATTTCTACACATTCCTCAGCAAAAAGTACAATTGTAACGAAGGAATTTACAGTAGTGAACGAATATATACTATAGGATACTGCAAGAATCTACCACTAAAACCACTAAATCGGTGACTATACAACCAGGAGTTAAAGGAACTTAATTCTCATTACGTGTGAACGAGAGGGGCTAAACGACTGGCTTTGCCTGTAACCCGCCACCACCAAAAAGAAAATCGAGAAAAATGTTAATGGATAATATAATTTAAATTTATAATTTGTGCGAAAACCCTAAAACGATGCGTAAATAAAACATGTTGAGAGGAGTGTCTCAACCTCGTAGCTTGCAGACGTGTACAATCCAGATATGATTTAATAAAAACTTAACAAACCCACCCACGCCACCGCCTCTCGCCACCCCCCAAAACACCCCACCCAACCACCATCCACCCCCACCCCCATCCCCCACCCCCAGTGAACTGCTGAGCTCTATAAATAACGTGTGTTTTTTGGCCCAAAAAGTACAGGTTGTCTGTTTCCAGTCACCCGACCGATGCAAAATTTTGCTGCCGACTCTTCACCTTTTTCCGCTGCGGAAAGCACACACACACGCGCGCGCGCACGCACGCATAGTGCGCAGCTAAAATTGTGTAAATCCTTTACTAGAATTGATAACAAATTCAATTAAAAGTTTACGTGTACCAAAATATTATTATTTTCTTAGTTTACGAAACACCGGATTTCTGTATGCGAAACATTATTTCCACATGTCTACGAAACGGCAACCTTTCTTTGAAAAATGCTCATACCTGTATCTGCCCTATTTATTCATCAACATCATCGGTAGTCCCTCGGTGTCAAGGATGACTGGCTCCACGCGTATCTCTGGACTGTGTACGTTAATGACTCCACAGGCCCAGTCTGGACCGGCAGAGTCGGGGTCAGTGAGGGCACTGGAACTCCGTGGATGTCGCTGGAGCCAGCGCAGCTTGGTGGCGACGCTCGCGCGCTGCCGCGCGTTGTTCCCGGCAGGCTGCCTCCAGCTGTTTGGGAGCAGCTCGGGTGGCAGCTCGCCATTGGACTCTCTCAAGCGCCACTGCCTGCAGCTCACGTGGTGGGATGCCGCTCCACTTGAGGTTTTCTTTCATGTTGTTTTTATAGCGCTTCTTGGGGCGATCTGTACAGCGCTTCCCCCCTGCCAGCTCGCCAAAAAGCCCTATATATATATATATATATATATATATATATATATATATATATATATATATATATATATATATATATATATATATATGTCGTGCCTAGATCCTGAAAGTGCCTGTTCTTGAATTAGGCAGTCTCTTGCCTAATTCGCGAAATAGGCAATGGCTGTGCCTAATCTGTGAAAGCAATGTTGACTTTTGCCTAATTTGTAAAATTTCATGATTTAGGCTGCCTATTTCATCAATTAGGCAGCCTAAGTCATGAAATTAGGCAAAGTTTTGATTTAGGCACGACTGCTGTACAATTTAGGCAAAAAATCTACAGAATAGGCAGAAACCTTGCCTAGTGTGTCAAATCAATTGCGTGTCAGTGTTAGCCAAATCTGCGTGTGTGCGTGCCTCTCACTGCATAGCATAGCCTAAGCCATATATTACGAAATAACTTAATCTTCAACCGTTTGTGTTGTGTTCCAAAAAGCACGTGTAGTGCTAGCAGTAAATCCTATGTCACAAAACAAACAAAGACATGTTTTTGCAAGTTGGCATAAAAAAGTTGTCATAAAAAGGTGGCATCCCTGATTTAGTTTGCAATTGATTTGGTTAGAAGTGACGGATCACCCAATTGATTTGTAAATCAAGTATACTCTCTGAGTGATTGTGATTGAACCGAGTGGTTGACCGGGTGACAACATATCAAGTTTGTGAACACTATTAACTACTTGGCGAGATATTAATCACACTGGAGCATTTGAGATAAACTTCCTTAGTCACTTCTTCACACCAGCACCTGACTGTCGGTGTTAGCCAAATCCAGCCATGGAAACTGAAAGGTTAAAATTTCGTGCTCTCTTTCTCTCTCCTCCCCCTTATCTCTCTCTTGAATTTGTACACTGTAGTTGGGTCGTCGGCCGAAATAAAGATCAATCAATCTCTCTCTCTCTCTCTCTCTCTCTCTCTCTCTCTCTCTCTCTCTCTCTCTCTCTCTCATTCTGTCTTATCTATCTATCTATCTATCTATCTATCTATCTATCTATCTATCTATCTATCTATCTATCTATCTATCTATCTATCTATCTATCTATCTATCTATCTATCTATCTATCTATCTATCTATCTATCTATCTATCTATCTATCTATCTATCTATCTATCTATCTATCTATCTATCTATCTATCTATCTATCTATCTATCTATCTATCTATCTATCTATCTATCATCTATCTATCTATCTATCTATCTATCTATCTATCTATCTATCTATCTATCTATCTATCTATCTATCTATCTATCTATCTATCTATCTATCTATCTATCTATCTATCTATCTATCTATCTATCTATCTATCTATCTATCTATCTATCTATCTATCTATCTATCTATCTATCTATCTATCTATCTATCTATCTATCTATCTATCTATCTATCTATCTATCTATCTATCTATCTATCTATCTATCTATCTATCTATCTATCTATCTATCTATCTATCTATCTATCTATCTATCTATCTATCTATCTATCTATCTATCTATCTATCTATCTATCTATCTATCTATCTATCTATCTATCTATCTATCTATCTATCTATCTATCTATCTATCTATCTATCTATCTATCTATCTATCTATCTATCTATCTATCTATCTATCTATCTATCTATCTATCTATCTATCTATCTATCTATCTATCTATCTATCTATCTATCTATCTATCTATCTATCTATCTATCTATCTATCTATCTATCTATCTATCTATCTATCTATCTATCTATCTATCTATCTATCTAATCTATCTATCTATCTATCTATCTATCTATCTATCTATCTATCTATCTATCTATCTATCTATCTATCTATCTATCTATCTATCTATCTATCTATCTATCTATCTATCTATCTATCTATCTATCTATCTATCTATCTATCTATCTATCTATCTATCTATCTATCTATCTATCTATCTATCTATCTATCTATCTATCTATCTATCTATCTATCTATCTATCTATCTATCTATCTATCTATCTATCTATCTATCTATCTATCTATCTATCTATCTATCTATCTATCTATCTATCTATCTATCTATCTATCTATCTATCCTCAAAGACAAAATCTCGGGGATTAGACCAGATTTCGAGCCCAACACTCGACCATCCACCGCTTTTTAATCCTTTATTCACCAAACCTTGAATTGGAGTATGGGGAGGGTCCGGGGGAAATTATGTCACTTTTGACTACAGAAAATTCGTCTATTCAGTCAAAGGAAAAGCCACCGTGGAAAAAAGTATTGAAAACCTGGGTGTGCCAATTTATTTTCTTTATTGCCAAAAGCTTTTTACCAAATTACAACACTCGCGTTTGCTGGCGAAACTCCCTGCCCGATTTCTGTTTTTGTCCGGCGGGAATGCGACAGGGCCGCCATAGAGCCTCCTTCCACTTTTGCCGCAGCGAGTCGTGCTGCATTGACGAGTGTGGACAAAGGGTTTAGAAAAGCGCTGCATAGACGTTATTCACGCAGCGGCCATTTTGAAATCGAAAACGAGACTAAGTCCGCAAATTTAATGGCGTCCAGCGTCTATGGCGAAACCGAAGGCTTCATCATCACATAGACACTGCTGTGTTCATTATTGCGAGAACGATGATCGATATGACGAGAACTCCAGGCTGTCCATTTTCAAATTCCCCACAGACAAGAAGCAGAAGAAACTATGGATCTGGAAGATTCGTTGTGATCCTGGCAAAAAATTCAAGGCAACAAGAGCTTAGATTTAGGTCTTGTAAAAGCAAAAAAAAAGTTAAATCATCTAACCAGAACATTCAAGATCCTCATAAAAACACCATATTTGTCATATCTTTTCATCAACTCAACTACACTTCTTACGAAATAAAGTCATTTCTACAACTTCAGATACGAATAAAAGCGACAAGGCTTCAGATAGTGCCTCACGAGGAGCGCACGTGTTTGTGATGTAAAACGTGACCTTCATTACAGTATTACACTACGAGTGATCTTATCCGATACCAGTTGATGTTTTACCCCTCTGCTAAGATTATAATACAACTCATTCGAGTTTTACATGAAACATTTAGTTATCTCGATCGTCTGCTGGCGTAGTGGCTACTGTTCGATCGTGTTCGTCTGCTTGGTTCGTAGTGTTGATCATTATGAATGGTGTTTCTTGAAATAAGGTCAGTAAGCCTATATGTTAATTTATAACACTAATATAACCATGGGCTGTCTTAATTTATCAAAGCTGTATGTTGATTGCGTCAATAGGTCGTGAAATACATTTTACAAATCCAAGCTTCGCGCACTTCTATTTATAGCTGACGCGCGGACCTCAGCGGCACCAGGATAGATTATAAATACATTGTTGTCCTCGAACCTGCCTGCTGTTGACATCGTGTACAATGCTAGTATTGTCTGATGCTATGAAATACGTTCACCAGTAAAAGTTCCGACACAAATATTCCTAAGGTTGTATTATAATCTTAGCAGAGGGGTAAAACATCAACTGGTATCGGATAAGATCACTCGTAGTGTAATACAGTATGAAGGTCACGTTTTACATCACAAACATGTGCGCTCCTCGTGAGGCATTATCTGAAGCCTTGTCGTTTTTATTCGTATCTGAAGTTGTAGAAATGACTTTATTTCGTAAGAAGTGTAGTTGAGTTGATGAAAAGATATGACAAATATGGTGTTTTTATGAGGATCTTGAATGTTCTGGTTAGATGATTTAACTTTTTTTTTGCTTTTACAAGACCTAAATCTAAGCTCTTGTTGCCTTGAATTTTTTGCCAGGATCAAGCCGAATCTTCCAGATCCATAGTTTCTTCTGCTTCTTGTCTGTGGGGAATTTGAAAAAGGACAGTCTGGAGTTCTCGTCATATCGATCATCGTTCTCGCAATAAGGAACACAGCAGTGTCTATGTGATGATGAAGCCTTCGGTTTCGCCATAGACGCTGGACGCCATTAAATTTGCGGACTTAGTCTCGTTTTCGATTTCAAAATGGCCGCTGCGTGAATAACGTCTATTGACCACGACCACGGCAAACAGTTGCATGACGGGAGTCTTTCAAACGCATGGATGGTGTTGGGTGTCGAGATCTGCCGTATGGGCGGGAGATGTCAATGCGCTCTTTCAAACTCTCTGTAATCGAAAAGCAGTTGAAATCCGACGAAGAGTTGACAAGCCCGCGTCCTTCTCCACTCCACCCCCAATACCTCCACCCCTTTTGCCTTTCCTTCTCTCTGTGTGTGTGTGTGTGTGTGTGTGTGTGTGTGTGTGTGTTTTCGTGTGTGTGTGTGCTCGTGTGTTTGTGTGTGTGTGTCTATGTGTCGTTGTGTCCGTGAATGCGTGCATGCGTGTGTAAGTATCTGTGTGTGTAAGTGTATGTATGTATGTATGTATTTTCATTTTTACTGCGCCCTTATCACGATAAACATGCTCATGGCGCGACAAGACGAAATAAAAAAGTTTTGAGGCCAGTTTTAAATGCGGCCAAGGATGGACTAACCCTCAGACCCTCAGGAAGTTGGTTCCAGAGTCTCGGTCCAACAACGCTGAAGGAGCGGTCACCGAAGCTCCGTAACCTTGTTTGTGGGACAATCAATAGTCTTCTTTTTGAGGAACGGAGATTCCTTGTGGGTTTGTGAGGTCTAAGGAGTTCTCCGAGGTAGGTTGGGGCTTCACCAGTTTCACACTTAAACACGATGGAGAGGGTCTTAAATTCCACCCGTTGGCGAACTGGAAGCCAATGAAGGTCACTGAGAACAGGGGTTATGCGAGCCCACCTCGGCAGTCGCTTCACTACCCTAGCTGCAGAATTCTGAAGACACTGAAGTTTCTGCAATTGACCGTTGGTTGCAGCAGTCAGCAGACTGTTGCAGTAATCAAGATGGGACAGCACAAGAGTCACCACCAGGGCTGCTGCAGTGTATATGATCAATTCTCTCTCTCTCTCTCTCTCTCTCTCTCTCTCTCTCTCTCTCTCTCTCTCTCTCTCTCTCTCTCTCTCTCTCTCTCTCTCTCTCTCTCGCTTTCAAACTCCAGAGGCAAGAAGTACAGCTAGGTATAGCGTTTACAAAGGCCAATGTCGACACCTTTATCAGCAAGCTTCAAGACTTGCAAGACAACTAATTATAGCTTTTTTAGGAGAGAATGTACAAAGCAGCCAGGCTGTAGTACAACCCAGTCACGTACGAATATGTAGGTATAGACGTGGCTACAATTCTCCCAAACGTGTGGTTTGATGAACGGAAGAACACTTGTTGTTTGTAATGAGATGGTGTAATTCATCTTGCATTACACCACAAGACGTTTGTGACTTCTATTCGTCTCCAGAACACCTTAGATTGCTCAGAACCTACCGTCTACTGACTAGAGTGTTGTTGTGCATGTGCTCCAATGTCAATGAACTAAAGTACGAGGGTATATTGTCAAATTGCTCAAGGTTACACATTTACTGCTAGCACTACACATGCTTTTTGGAACTACACAAACGGTTGATGATTAAAGTTATTTCGTAATATATGGCTATGCTATGCAGTGAGAGGCACGCACACACGCAGATTTGGCTAACACTGACACGCAATTGATTTGACACACTAGGCAAGGTTTCTGCCTACTCTGTAGATTTTTTGCCTAAATTGTACAGCAGTCGTGCCTAAATCGAAACTTTGCCTAATTTCATGACTTAGGCTGCCTAATTGATGAAATAGGCAGCCTAAATCATGAAATTTCACAAATTAGGCAAAAGTCAACATTGCTTTCACAGATTAGGCACAGCCATTGCCTATTTCGCGAATTAGGCAAGAGACTGCCTAATTCAAGAACTTAGGCACTTTCAGGATCTAGGCACGACATGTGTATATATATATATATATATATATATATATATATATATATATATATATATATATATATATATATATATATATATATATATATATATAACCCAAACGGTTTCGTGTCTGTGTATCTGTGTATCTATCAATCCATCCATCCAGTCTCTGCGGTCGGCCGCCCGTGCACGAATCTCCGCGAAAGTTGGCATGTTGTTCCCCCGTGACTTGATGGGGGTAGTCGTCGCGTTTTGGAAGGCGTACCTCCGACCGTTCCGGAGATATTCACTCTGGAACAATATAGATGGGACTCTTGAGGGCAAAGGGAGGCAACTCGGCTTCAACATGTGCTTCGTGATGCACGAGGTTTTACGGGTCCGAGCTCAGCTAGCTCATCTCATCACGAGTTAATGTTTCGTGAATGGGAGGAGGAGGAGGGGGGGGGGAGGGGGGGGGGGGGGAGTATCTACGGTACGGTTATTTAGGGGTTGGTGGGTGAGGCTAGGGGGTGGGGTGAGGGGCATTCTAGTAAACTAGAGATTTCGCCTACCGGCAAAATTACTGACTCGGGTTTACAGAATGGGTGAGGGGGTGGGTTTGGGGGTGGGAAAGTATCTACGGTACGGTTATTTAGGGGGAGAGGGAAATGGAAAAGGTGGAGACGGGAAAAGGTGGAAACGAGAAAAGGTGGAGACGGGTAAACCATATAGTTTATTATATTCCCTGAAACAAACAACAGAAAAGGTTCCTCTAGTGGGCCACACTAGTAATGATAGTAAGACTCTTTCGAGGAGTATAGGGAAGACAGCGAGGCTGGCGAGCCACACAAGCTGGCAGGCCACATCATCTGAATTATTGTGACTAGTTTAACCTTGTTTTTAAAAAATGAGCCCATTCGATTCTCCAGACACCGTTGTTATCTGTGTGTTTGAATTACTACAAATCAATCGACCAAGATCGCTTATATTGGGTATGTGATGTGTACTGCGGCCAGCCAACTCGCACCCCCTCAAACTTGGGGCGCGTTTGTTTAGCCCAAAATCTCTCGATTCTTCCTGAATGGCTAGTCGAGGGCGAGTGAGACGCTCCTACAGCTAGAAAAACGACCAATCATCTCGTAAAGGGACGTAACTCTAAATTCTTACCTCGCTTCGCGTAAAGGGTCTTTGGTTACATGAAGAGCTCCACAACGTTCAAGCACGTTGATCTAACAAGCTAATTTGCTTAATTTATTCCCTCTTTTAAAAAGTTTCAGTCGAAACACAAACATGAAGCCGAAGCCGGTTACTCACGTTGTCTTCGATGTTGATGGATTACTCCTCGGTAAATATATAGCACTAAATTGAACACAGATTCTGATTCTGAGACTGGTGTACTCGACACTGACTGACTGGTGATTCACTGATTGTGATAAGGTCGCCTTCTCTGTCCTACATACATAACAGTACGCTGTAGAGAACTGTGTTTGTATATCAGAAGACCGCTCGCAACAATCTATGCTGAAAAGACCGAAGGCAAGAAGTAGATTTTCTTCTCATGAAAGGAGGTGTAGAGCATCCTGAAGGCTGAAGTGGTAAACAACTTTCACTTACCGCGTGCGTGTGAATAGTTTTACTTTCTTCACTAATCTTACCTTCATCTCGCATTATTCCACTGTCTTCTTCACTCTTTTGGTATTTACGTCACACTGTGGTGTCTTATTCAGCCTCATACATACGTATAAGTTATCACACAAAAAACCATGTTTTTCGAACTTATTCACCATACACGCAAGCCTGAGCGCTGACATGGTCAAGGGCATGTCAGAGCACCCACTGCATGTATGGTGAAATAAATGCGTAAAACAGAGAGGTTGTTTGTGTATGTTATGCAGGTGTATGAGACCACTGAAAGCCTTACATTCAGAGTGCCCTTATCGCACCTGTGCAAGAACAAATGTGACATGCTATGCATGCACGCACACACACAAACACACACACACACACACACACACACACACACACATGTAGTTATATGACACAGATGTGGTAAGGACTCGTGCTCACCACACTCTCACAATCATGATCTTAAGTGATGCTTACTTCAGTAAGGATATGCTTGTCAATGTTTTTAGTGTTATGAAAACATACATGTGAATATGTATAGTTTGGGGCTATAGGCTTGTCTCATTTGATATTTTAGAACTAAGAGACAGTAACCAAGTTTAGATACAGTAGTTGCTGCCTTTGTATTAATACTAAAATAATATCTCTGGCTGAGTTCTTGTCCTTGCATGTCCTGTTGACTTACCCTTATACACAGAGCTTTGCAATAGTCCTTTTTCATGTGTGTGCATGTTTGTGCAAGCATGCATATATTAGTGTGTGCATGCATGTGTGTGCGTGTGCGTGTGCGCGTGCGCGTGTGCGTGTGCGTAGTGTGTGTGTGTGTGTGCGTGTGCGTGTGCGTGTGTGTGTGTGTGCGTGTAGTGTGTGTGTGTGTGTGCATGCGTGCGTGCGTGCGTGTGTGCGTGCGTGCGTGCGTTTTTCTAGAGTCATGTTGTTACAGTTCAGTGTGATATATTCAAACAAGCCCAGAATGTTACTGTCCCAGGGATAGAACCACTGCACTGTGCCTTGCACATTGTCAAACCCCAAAAAAACAAATGCATGTAAGACCATCAAAAGAATTTTCCCAATACACTGTAGTGGATTTGATACCAAAATGTTAAGAAATCGAATGCCTTTTGGGCATGCATTTACATTATCCATGGTAATTCCTATGAAACTTTTTTGGGGGAAAAAAAATTGCTAGTGCTCAAGTGCCTTGCTGGTCCGACACAATGCTATTGTAAATTATTACAATGTGTCATATCCATCATATGCCCTTTATCCATGTTTATTCAGCCACTACCCTTTCCACAATTATGCAATGTTGTTTAGCTCAAATACATGTCAAAGACATAAACACAGTCTGAAGAAAATGAAATACTATCAGATGATAGAAAAATCTTAAAATGCATGATTTTGCACTAAAATGTCTTCTCAGGCCTATTTCTTGAAATTACCCTTATTAGGCCATGCAACTAGCACCTTGTTTTCTCATGTGGTATACCAATTAGATACAAATATGTTTATTTGGTATGATGAGAGCGGTACTGCTGTTACGTGGATGAAACAATGCAGTGAAGTTATTTTTAATCACATTTTGAAAAGTAGTCTGATTTATTTTACCAGCGAAAGGTTCTCTCTTTGTTGCAATCTCTGCTTCTCTTTGTCTCTCCATCTCTCTTTTCCTTTTTATCTTCATGCATTGCCACTTAGTCATAACAGGTCCATGGTGGGAACAACACAATGTTTCTTCATTCTGGCTGTCTGTCTGTCTGTCTGCCTGCCTGCCTGCCTGCCTGCCTGCCTGCCTGCCTGCCTGCCTGCCTGCCTGCCTGCCTGCCTGCCTGCCTCTTTCTCTCTCTCTCTCTCTCTCTCTCTCTCTCTCTCTCTCTCTCTGGTATCAGAGATCATGTTGTTCATGACCCTGGCTTGCTTTCTGTTGAATTTGCATTCCTGTTTTATTGCAGACACTGAGACGCTGTACACACAGGCCACAGAACATGTTCTCAAGGAGTATGGGAAGGAGTTCACGTGGGATCTGAAGAGCAGACAGATGGGGATGAAGGAAAATGAAGGAGCTGATCTCATTGTCAGTGAGTGATGTTGCCTATGGGGTAGGATCATCTTCTCTGTGTTGTCCTTGTATGTTCAACTCTGCAGTATTGTTAACTTTTCGGTTTTTTTTGGTGTGTTTTGATTTGTTGTTTGGTTGTTTTTGCATTTGATATCTGTCTAAATATGGTGAATCTGTATATACATTTTCTTTTCTCTTAGCTCTCAATATGGCGTATACTTCGTGTGCTCTGGAGTACTTCATGGTGCTTTTTAGACTGTCCATTTCCTTTTTGTCTGCAGCATAATGTATTGTGGTATGTTTTGTTTAAATCAAAGAAGTAAACATATTTGTACTTGGTTGCATTTTCTGAAGTACTCTGATACATGTATATGCCCACCTTTTTATTCATAGTCTACTCATATAGGTTTATCCAATTCAGAATTAGACTTTCAAGAGTTTTTGTATGAGTATGAGTAAATTTGGCAACATGAAGCCACAAACACTTTGCAGAATCTTTCTAATCTAATGAGCACTATGGGTGTCAATATACACTAACATCATAGTTCTCTCTATCATAGTCTATGTCATGTGTAAATCTAAACTGTTACGATATTTTGACATTATCATCCTGCAACTCCAATGTAAGTGACAAGTTGTTCAATAGAGATACATTCAGTCACTAGGTTTTGCAGTGGGTTACACTTTACGCTACTGATCAGAACACTTGTTTCCTGTGCTCTCCTAGAGGTTGCGTAATGGCAAGTTGCTCAAAGACACTAACAGGACCGCCAGCTTTGCCAAATTGTGAGAGTGGTCGTGATTCGTGGGAACATCACTTCCAGTGAGCCACTATTTTACAATACTTTCGCTGTTCACTCTCCAATGAAAGCTCACTAACTTATCATATTAATTTGTCAGTCAGAAGAATACTTCTTGATAACAAGTACAGCACCTAAACTTTTGCAATAAAACTAGGGGCAACACTAAAAATCACGCGTATATTCCTGCACTGGTCTGGCAAAAGTTAACAAATTGATTGACTATGAATTCTTGCTTCATAACGCTCAAAGTGTCTTTGATTACAAAAGTCATTCACTACTTTCTTTCAATCTTTGAATTGATTAAATGCAGATAAACATGAAAGACACTACTAGGTGAAAACACAATTATTACTAGTCCACTGTAGCTTTCATTTTACCGGAAGTGATGTTCCTGCGAATGTCAAAACATCACAGACTGACAGCGAGGCAAAATGACAAAGCGCGTCAAAACTGCAGAAGCTGGCGGTCCCGTTAGACAGTGTCTTTGAGTTCCTGTAGCTCTTTTTAATGCTTGGATCTTGTATATGTGTGTATATATATATATATATATATATATATATATATATAGATAAGTGTGTGTGTTTATGTGTGTGTATGTGTGTGTGTGTGTGTGTGTGTATATTGTGCTAGGTGCTGAACTTGCATTGCATCTCCAGATTTTGAACAGGGGACCAGTGCATGCCGTGAAGATGAGATGTGGGTAAGTCAACCCTTGAGACAGCAATGGACCTTCCTTCAGCTGGGAGTGTGTCCCAGGGAGTGGAAATGTACTGATGTCTTTCATTCCTTGCATGCTGCATGGGTTGTATTTCATCTGTCTGCGGTTGGAGAATCGATCAGCTGGCTGAATGATGTAGAAGAAATATTTGAAGCAGTCTG
>JAWQFJ010029886.1:0-7500 GCA_034096865.1 Theodoxus fluviatilis | reverse complement strand
GAATGTTGTGTTAGTGTAGGTAAAGGGTAAAGACGTGGTTTTTATATAGCTGAGTTACAGCTACGGTTTTGAATTTCACTTTGGGAATTTGTGTATTTTATGTGGATGATTTTGGCAAGTCAGATTGACTTATAAATGACAACTAGAAATGTATATCTTACACGTGTTTTTCTACTTGATCAAGTCTAAAAAAAATAGGTTACATATGTCATTCAGCAAGAAAATTTAAGAGACTTGGTTTTGCGAGTTCACCAGTTTTCCCAGTTCAGTCACCAACTGACACATAAGTATCCTTTTTGTTCAGCCTTGTTCTTGTGAACAACCTGTGAGGTAGGCTGTATCAGGTTGGGAAATTTCCACACTTATTTCTAGTGGCAATTTACTGCATATCTCATTTTAGCATATATCCTTATGATCAGGTATCTTAGTGGGAAACAGTTTGGGATTTCTTCATCCCCCACAAGATAATTTCAAAAACCTAAGCCTCTAACAAGAAAGTTCTTCCTTTCTTTGTTTATTTGATGTGTATGTATTTATACATGATTAGGCTAAAAACTTTCATTGTTTTTTTGCACCAATGTCACAACTTAGATTTGAAAGGTCACTTGTGTTTTATTCTGGCAAGTTTTGTCTTGCGAAGTATTTTGTGGTAGTGAAGACAACATGGTTGCACTCAACTGTGAGGGGAGATAAATCCTTCTGTAATGGGTTGTCTGTTGGTCTTTTGGGATGGGAGTTGGGTTGGGTTGGAAAATGTGTGTGTGTGCGCGCGTTTGTGTGTGTGTGTGTGTCCCATAAAATCTGGCTTGAGTGAAAATTTATTATATCTATGAACTGAGGTATTCCATCCACTTAGTGTAATATTAAACTTATACCGCTCCCACTTAAACTGACAAATCAAAATTTTTCACTATTCCCTCCACTTTCCATGGTATGATGTTTATGAGTAACATTGCAGGTGTGAAAATGACAAACTTTATATTCATATGTGTGTATCTTGTCATGTAGTCATTTATAAGTGTTTTTGATGGAACAAAGTAATTGTAGCAGTGGTTATTTTTCTGTTAAATTTGTCACTGGTGGTCAGGCTCCATACAGTTGTAGTTTCTGCTCTACTTGCTGTCCATGACAAGGCATGGCAGACTTCTACCTGGTGTTGCCTGCTCCCCAAAGTGAGGCAGAGCAGGAAAAGGGGGGAAACATATTCAATGTCTGACCAACATCAGGGTTGGCTTAGCATATCTTCAACTAAGGTGCATATTTCCTGGTCTCATGTTACATATCACACACCAACTTGTCGATAGTTCAAAAAAGATCTTGTCGGATGAGTTCGATAACGTCATCCAAAGACATGTCAATGTTTGGAAATCTAATTAGATCCAACGTTATCAAATATCTTAGCAACACCTGTTTTCTTTGGAGTAAATGGAATAACTACTGAAAAGGTTTACTTGAAAATAATGGTGTTGTTTGCTCTCCTCTATTTAAGTTTTGCAGGATACTAATGATTTAAAGACTTATGTATAAAATGATATAAGCCTATGCATTACTTCAGTCGGTCTGTGTGTGTGTGTGTGCATGTGTGTGTGCGCGTGCAAGAGCATGTTTGTGTGTGTGTGTGTGAGTGCGCACGTGCATGCGTGCGAGTGTAAAAGTTGTGCCATCGTAATATATTCTCACACCACCAAACTTTGTACAGTGGTAGTGGGTGACTGATAAGATCTTTCAAGACATACATTTATTACAGACCATTCTAAACAGGTCAGGTCATGATGGAGGTCAAGGACAAAGAAAAAACTTTAGATTGGCTTTTGTTCCCTATAAACTTAGATGCTGTCAACGGAACTTAAAATAATAGCTGCTGATCCTTTATGGGTGGAACATTATCATTGTCCTTTTGAAAAGTCACAGTGGTCAGGAACACATTGACAACTTTAATTAGGGGCATTATGTCAGAGACTGTGTCAGCCACTGCCACCAAATTCTTAACAAAGAGTCCTTGATACAGTCAAAATAGGCACAGCTACTTTTATGAAGGTCAAGGCTGTCAAATCCCAGTGTATACCACTAGTTTGAACTGGGTTCCTTAGTCACCAAGCTTGGTGCAAGATATGCACAGATACACACACATCCTCTAGGCTTTTGCCACACTTTTGTTTAAGTATGGCCATGCTGTGGAGATATATATATATATATATATATATATATATATATATATATATATATATATATACATCTTCCACACGTAAGTGTGAATGCTGCTCAGGGTTATATGGCATATATATGTACACACCTCAAAAGAAAGGACAAGGGAAAACCCTGTGAATTAAATAATTTAATGAAACTATCGAAATAAATAAATCAAAATTATAATACATGTACACACATGCACAAAAGGTGTTGGCCCACGGCTAAAAGCCTTCCGAGACACGAAAAACGAAATTAATTTAAACCAAAAATAAACCAAAAGCAGGAGACAAGATAATAATAGTACTCATATGTACGAAGAAGAGAAAAAAGAAATAATACAAAAGGAAGATAATATTTACATGGTGTATGAACCCGTGGGGACCAGTACGAGGAAAGGTGCTACCCCTCCGGGTTCATCCTGTCGAGTGAGTGAGGGAGGTAAGGAGGTGAGTACTCCTCATTGTAGCCACGTTCCACATGCAGCACGGAGATGGGGTGGTGGCCGGAGGTGGTGGCGGGGTGGGGGGAAAATCCCCGGCGTCCGGGTGCACCCAGTGACGTCACAGTGGCTTGGAGCAGTGAGGGGGCGGGGCAGGCGGGATGGTTCAATGCCCCAGGAAGCTGAGCTCACGGTTCATTCCTTGCGGCTCCAGTGTGCCCATCTCGAAGATCAGGCGCTGTTCGAAAGCTTTTCGATGGGCACTGGACTGGAACCGCCTGACGATGGTAACCCTCAGGTCCGTGGGGCTGTGGTCGCCACTGAGGAAGTGGAGGGGCACTGGACGGTCAGTCCTGGCGTTGGAGATGTCGCTTCTGTGTCCACGAAACCGGGCATGGAGGGCTTGTCCTGTCTCGCCTATGTAGATGGCTCCGCATCGTTGGCATACGATTGCATAAACAACATTGTTGGATGCGCAAGTGAAGCCCTCTTGTATATGGATGGTTTTCCTAGGTCCCCGAATCTGGTCCGTGCACAAGGTCACATCTCTCGTTTTGCAGCGGCGATCGGGGCAAGGTTTGGTACCCGTCCACTGGCTTGGTGTGGCTGGAAGCAGAGCGCTGTGGACTAAAGTATCCCTCAGGCTTCTGTCTCTCCGGTAGCAGGTGAGGGGAGGGCGTTGGAAGAGCTCCTTTGGCAGAAGTTGGAGAGAAGTATTCCGCGGACTTCTCTCCAACTTCTGCCTCCTTCAAGGCTCGGAGGAAACATGTTGCGCGGACAAACGGCGAAGCGAGAGCAAAAGTTACGTCAAGCGCGAGAAGCGGGACAAGACGACGCCAAAACAACTCTACGGGAAAATGGCCGGCAGCAGCAACAGTTTTTGGCCGGGAGGTGGTTGTCGTACTTTGTGGCTGTGAGGCAAAGGAGCGAACTGTCTTGGCGAGAAGGCAGAAGTGGTCCTGGAGCAGGGACAGAAGTAGTTTTGACAGAAAACACACGCTAAGTAAGGAAAATAGTAGTTTTGGTGGATTGGCTGAATAGGCTGAAAGTGAATTGCAGTTTAGGTGAAAGGTAGGGGTAGTTTTGGTCTTAGTTACATCAATTGTTTTGGCTTAGGGCGTGATTATTCCCTGTAGGCCCGTTGGAGTAGTTTTGGCGGGGGGGGGGGGGGGGGAGGGGGAGGGGGAGGGAGGCTGGATTCGACTAGTCGTTTGGCGGGATTTAAGGGAGCCCCAATGGCGATAGATCATGGTCACTTCTGTTATCTATAAAAAGTTTTGGCAGGAACTCAAGAGCACTTCTGGCAAAAAGTTAGATAGTTTAGGCGGGAAAGTAATGGCAATCTTTGCGGGAACTCAAGAAACGTTTTGGCGCGGAGTCAAGAGCAGTCTTGCGAGAAGAAGGCAGCAGATCAGTGAGAGAGAGAGAGAGAGAGAGAGAGAGAGAGAGAGAGAGAGAGAGAGAGAGAGAGAGAGAGAGAGAGAGAGAGAAGACGGGTGGGGGCAGTGTGGAGGGAAGGTAGTTCTAGTCCTTGATGCAGGGAGAGTCACCTCTGGCGGGTTTCCCAGGGTGGAGAGGTTGGTGCGGACCAAATGGACGCGGTTACCGCTAGCTTCGTGGGCTTTTCTAGTCACACGGCATTTGCTTTGGGTCGCCCGGCTGTCTGGTCAACGAGTGCTCCCTCCTCGCCTCGCACCTCCCGGCCCCGATGGCCTGAGGTTCTGTCCTCAGCAAACTGAGGGTGCAGGTCAGCCGTCTCCAACGAGCCGTTTGATGCCAGAAGTGCGGGCTCATCCTCTGTTCTCTGGTGGTTTGGTTTGTTATGGGAGGTGCGGGGAGTGGGGGGTCGGGGGATGGGGGTACTAGTACCAACGCTGAACGCTCATGTACGAAGACAAGCAAGAAATAGAAAGAAAAAAACAGAAAACAGAAAAAAGCTGGAAAGATGTTTATTTTACTTACCATGAAATCGTCATTAAAAACATGTGAGTCGTCACAGTCTCGAAATCATTAATGCAGTCCAAATCATAAAAATGCATAAAAACTTGTTACTATGCGGCGATATTTTTTTTCCTGAATATGATATTCTATCTTAATCTGTCACAAACAAAAGGGTACGATGATTACCATAATACATCAGAATTGTTCACAATGAAGGGTAGCGAGAAAATTCAGAATGATGCAAAGCATTAGTTCCCATCGTTTTTCTGAGCAGCATTGTCAATATTCATGTTGATAATCTCAACAGATTTTTCTTTTAGTAGTTACACGGAGCTGAAAAGAATTAATGTGGTGTCGTGTGGATAGTTTTGATACAGGAAAGTGTGCCCATTCCCTTATACATAGAGGAGTCTGCAGATTTTATAGAGATTTAGTGTATTTGTCGAAAATCTGGTTTGAATTTAAGGAAATTATTGTCCTCGAAGTGTTGTCCGCGCGATGAAAATTTATTGTAATTTATCAAGGAAGTATGTTCCCTAAACTTCCGGTGATGGTTTCCATTTGACTAACATTGAAATATCAAATTAATACTGTTTCATCATCAAAATTTGGTCACGCATTTCGGAAACCAAAACAATGCGGGTTTTTTTTCGAGATGATAAAGAAAAACAAAACGAATGCATGTATTTTTATTGCAACTACAGCAATTCATCTACACAACCCTGTTCATTCACAAACTCCTCCACAGTTCCTGAAATCAGAGTGGCTCCAAGGGCAAACACAATCCACTACATGTATTTCGCTCTACTTCTGAGCATTCTTCCCTTTTCTCCCTTTTTCCCCCCCTCTGTTTTCTCGTCTCGCTTATTTTGTCCCTTTATATATTTGGGTTCAATTCCTTCAGGCTTGGCAGTTTTTCGTGACCGCATCCAGGGGCTTTCGGCCTCCTTAAGTGACCTTTGATTCCGCCTTGCCAATGCGGTGCGAGGTCTTAGCGCCAGGTGAGAGGAGGGCTGGAGAAGGCGACGCGCACACTTCTTCTGGGAGTGAAAAATTCCGAAAATGTGCAAAAAATACAAGAGGGCAAACTTTGGCGGTTTCTGCGTGGGCTTCTCCTGTTAGGCTCAGTGTGGCGGGCGTGTTTGCGTGTTTGTTTGTGTAGACTGCGTCTGTCAACCTCGGCCCCCCGGAGTCCACACAGCAAGGGCCACGGGACATCCCCTCTTTGCTTCGAACAAGCCCACAGCCAGCCTCGGTGTTCCATCAGAAGAATTCAAGCCTGTAAAAAGAATTCCCCCACCCACCCTGCCTCGTCTCACTTCTTATTTGGGCCAGCACATTTTCCCTTATTGTCAACATTTTCTTGGCGAGGTGGTCCAGATAAACATTTCAGCACGTCAGGCATGTTTTCGTTGCTGCTGTCATAGTTTTGGTGATCTGTTTCTGTTCCTCAAACAAACTTGTGTGCGCTTTACAAGCGTTTGAAACAAAAGACATTGTTCAAAATAGCTTGCTGAAAAGAGATGTTTACAAATATAAGTTGCCGTACATTTTCTACACGTTTTATGAAAGTTGGCACGCATTTGGCTTGTTTGCTGAAAGACAATGGCGTGAGGAGGACGAAATCAACGAAGTCTAGGAATTCATGCATCATCATCATCATCATCATCATCATCATCATCATCATCATCATCATCATCATCATCATCATCATCATCATCGTCATCGTAATTATCATCGTCATCATCGTCGTCGTCGTCGTCGTAATTGTTGTCGTTGTCATCGTCGTCATCGCCATCATCGTCATCGTTGCCGTTGTTGTAGTCGTAGTCGTCGTCATCGCCACGGTCGACGTCGTCGTCGTCGTCGTCGTCATCATCATCAGCAGCAGCAGCAGCAGCAGCATCGTCATCGTCGTTGTCGTCGTCGTCGTCGTCATCATCATCATCATCATCATCATCATCATCGTCATCATCATCATCGTCGTCGTCGTCGTCGTCATCGTCGTGGTCGTCGTGGTCATCATCATCATCATCATCATCACACATTCATCATCATCATCAATTAGAATTTGTCCTCAAGGTGCGGTATCATGCGATGGTCAAGCCGGCAGCAAAACTATTTGCTATGAAACACCGGACACCAAGTAAGGCAACTCACTATGTGACAATGAGACTGTTTGCATTCGCAAACACCTTTCCTACATTGCAATCTTTTGCCAGCGATTTTATATTGAGAGGTATGCCATCACAAGAAGGAACAGAATCACCGCCATATGTGACGTGCACGCGGCTTCGCATTTATAACAGAAGGAGGAAGCATAATGAGCGCGGCACATGAAAAACTTTAAATAAAGCTTTATGTATTTAACATAAACGATGAAATGCCCTATTCTTTACTCTCAAATCTGTTTATTATCTAAAGATGACCGTCGTTCCTTTGTTCAGATCGTCTGTCTCCCGGATAGCCTTTAACAATATCGTTGTAAGTTTTGTATCCTTAAGCGTTTTCTTTTTACTACCCTCCGCTCTTCGTGAAGTGATTAAGAGCACTAAAAGAGCGCTAAATACCTTGCTTATGTTACCCAATGGAGACTGTGAGTGATTTGCAATACCTGTCACTGCATTCAAAATATGTTTCCTAAAGAACTGATAGCAAGAAGTATAGCGTAGACTAAAAATCTGGTACAGAGATAAATAGCTCATCCGTTTAATCCCATTTTTCTTTCATCGTATCATCACACACAGGATCAGCTTCTAGACTGACAAATTTGACAGCAAATTTTCACAAGTTGGGTTCATCAGCCATTTAGAATCAGCCTTTACTTCCCGTGTCAGTCTCAGATAGCTGGCTCCGCCATGACCAGGTATCTCAGACGCTCTGACACCGGGGCAGCAGTGGCAGTAGTAGACAGAGGAAGGAGTTGTAAG
>JAWQFJ010029883.1:22500-27500 GCA_034096865.1 Theodoxus fluviatilis | reverse complement strand
TGTATTCAGTGTATTGCCGTGTATTACAGTGTATTACAGTGTATTACAGTGCATTGCAGTGTATTGCAGTGTATTGCAGTGTATTACATGTATTCAGTGCATTACAGTGTATTACAGTGTATTACAGTGCATTGCAGGGCATTACAAGTGTCTGAAGTCTATTGCAGTTTATCACAGTGTATTGCAGTATATCGCAGTGTATTACAGTGTATTACAGTGTACTGCAGTGCACTGCGTCTCACCTGGCCAGAGGTCGGAGCACAGTGTGGCGAAGACACTGGCGTCCCTGGACTGCATGCGGGGCAGGAAGGTGTCTCGCAGTGACGTCACCAGGGCCTTGTCTTCCAGTCGCAGGCGCAGCGACCCGCTCTCCCGGGACACATCCACGTCTGTCGGAAAGAAAGTATCAGAGCGCTGACGACGATGATGACAATGCTGGCAAAGATGACGACGACGACAATGACGACGACGACGATGATGATAATGCTGATGACGACGACGATGATGACAAAGACGACGACGACGATTATGATGATGATGATGATGATGATGATGATGACGACGACGACGACTACGACGACGACTACGACGACGAGGACGACGACGACGACGACGATGATGATGATGATGATGATGATGATGATGACGACGATGATGACGACAACGAGCGACGACGGCGAGGACGACGATGATAATGGCGGTGGTGGCAGCGGCAAAGGCGAAAGGACATATTGAGGAAAACCTCACTATGATTAACTTCCGTAGAAATTTAGCATTCTCTACGTCCCAGTAATTTCAACAGCACAGCTGACATGATGACGTGACAAATAGCTTAAGCCAGTTCATGTCATGATCACTAAAGCTTTTATTCTGCTTCATGTTACGTTGGGGTTTGTTGGTACCCAGCAGTACCTCATAGTATGGACACCACAACAACTTATTCAATCCAGGTCCTACTTTGGACGTAGTATTTATTTCCGTTCCATTACTTTATTTATCGAGGGAACATGCGGTACAATAAATATCCGCCCTCTATGCTGTGCGACCTACAGATGGGATCTTTAGATACTTTCATCCTGTTTCACGTCCAACGACTAGGTAAGGCCGGAGGCCAAAGAAAACCTTCTATATCGAAAAAAATGAATGGATAATGAATGAACGAACGAGTGAATGAATGAATGGATGAATGAATGAACGAATGTATGAATGGATGGATGGATGGATGAATGAATGAACGAATGGATGGATGCATGAATGAATGAATGAATGAATGAACGAATGAATGAATACATGGATGAATGAATGAATGATTGAATGGAATGAATGAATGAATGAATGGAATGAACGAATGAACGAACGAATGAATGAATGAATGAATGTATCAAGTTTTGCGAACCATCAGGAGATTCAGGCTATGCAAGGCCATCGCCCACAAACATTTACTGCAGCTGGGTGAAGGTAGAGTAAATCAATCTACGATTTCCTTAGTTATTCGCCTTTTTACGAATCGTGTAGGGGGAAGCGGTGGGTCTATTCTCCCCCCCGGTGGGTCTGTTCTCCCCACCGGTGGGTCTGTTCTCCCACCAGTGGGTCTGTTCTCCCTCCGACCCACAGGGGGGAAGTGGTGGGTCTATTCTCCCCCTGACCCACAGGGGGGGGGGGGGGGGGGAAAGCGGTGGGTCAATGCTACGCCCGGTGGGTCTATTCTCCCCCCAACCCACAGAGGGATCGCAGACAGCACGTACCTTTCTCCCTGTCTTCTGTCTCGTGCTTCTCAGCACCCGCCACGCTCCGAGCTGTAGGGAAGGAGAAGTATCTGGGTTTTCGTTTTCATCTTATTAAGAATGGTGGAAGAAAGAGATAGCACTCATTATTTAAAAAATAACATTTATGATATTCGTGGCTGCTATTATTAAAATGAATTGCTTGTTTGTTTGTTCCTTTGTTTGTTTGTTTGTTATAACTACCTTTTATGTTCTTCATATTGACTTCAGAGCATGCTAAAATCAGAAAATAAAAAGAAAGGAAAAACAAAATAATGATTTTATAAGTACACAATTTTTGCAAAGAATGACACGCTAACTCCACCAGGCAACAAAGATGCGTGACCTATTTGGCTTAGGTGATTATATACATTCACATTTTGTTGGACAGCTCAAATGGAAGACAGTAATCATTCCGTTATAAATGTGTGTAGAAATAACTGACCATTACCGAGACGCAACAAACTAAAAATGTATAGGTTCCAGTTCTAGACAGGAATCCCCCAAATTGCACGAACTCCTCGCAAAAGCAACCTCCAAGACTTCTGCCAAGAGACACTCGATCAGTCTTCAATCACAAACATTGCTCACATTCTTTGCAGTCAAACGCTGCCTATGAACACTTTGACACCTTTTCGTACCAATTCCAGAGATAAAACTCTCCAAAATCTCAAACCTTCACACAGGGAAGCCCTGAGACGGGATGGCAGGGGGGGTAGGGGGTGGGATGGGGGTAGGGGGAGATATCTGCCTACCCGATTCTCCGTGGTCCTCCACCTCAGCACTAAGGCGCTCTAGATGGGCCCCAGCCTCCACAGACACGTTCTTCAGCGTCTGCAGACTCCAGCCATGTACCCTGGCACTGCGGTCCACCCCTGAAACACGCAAGACTCGGTGTAGTGCAGTGTAGTGTTGTGTAGTGTGGTGTAGTGTGGTGTAGTGTGGTGTAGTGTGGTGTAGTTTCTAGTAGTGCAGTGTAGTGTGGTGTAGTGGTGTGTACGGTGGTGTAGTTTCTAGTAGTGCAGTGTAGTGTGGTGTAGTGTGGTGTAGTGTGGTGTAGTGTGGTGTAGTTTCTAGTAGTGCAGTGTAGTGTGGTGTAGTGTGGTGTAGTGGTGTGCGAGGTGTGATGTACTGTAGTGGAGTGTAGTGTGGTGTAGTGTAGTGTAGTGTAGTGTACGGTGGTGTAGTTTCTAGTAGTGCAGTGTAGTGTGGTGTAGTTTCTAGTAGTGCAGTGTAGTGTGGTGTAGTGGTGTGTGAGGTGTGATGTACTGTAGTGGAGTGTAGTGTGGTGAACCTTTTCCTGGGATTCACCGCACTACAGTGTACCAGACGAAACCGAAGTGTACCATATTGTATGCACAAGTACAGCACACAGTGTTGTACTCACAGCAGCGTGCAGTGTGGTGAGGTGGTGTCTTGTTTCGTGTATCATAGGTTGATGTGGTGTAGTGTAGTCATTTGTGGGGAATTTTCTACTGGAATGCACTGCACTACACTGTACCTGATGAAACAGAACTGTACTCCTATCTTGGATATACAAGTACAGCACACAGGGTTTTACACATAGCAGCATGCAGTGTTGTGAGGTGTTGTCGTGTGTTGTGTAGTGTAGTGTGGTGTGGTGTTGTGTAGTGTAGTGTAGTGTAGTGTAGTGTAGTGTAGTGTAGTGTAGTGTAGTGTAGTGTAGTGTAGTGTAGTGTGGTGCGGTGCGGTGTGGTGTGGTGCGGTGTGGTGTGGTGTAGTGTGATGTGGTGTGGTGTGGTGTGGTGTAGTGTGGTATGGTGTGGCGTGGCGTGGCGTGGTGTGATGTGGTGAGGTCTGGTGTGGTGCTGTGTGGTGTGGTGTGGCGTGGTGTGATGTGGTGAGGTGTGGTGTGGTGTGGTGTGGTGTGGTTGGTGTGGTGTGGTGCGGTGTGATGCGGTGTGGTGTGGTGTGGTGCGGTGTGGTGCGGTGTTGTGTGGTGTGGTGTGGTGTGGTGTGGTGTGGTGTGGTGTGGTGTGGTGTGGTGCGGTGTGGTGTGGTGTGGTGCGGTGTGGTGTGGTGTGGTGTAGTGTAGTCCTTTGTGGAGAACTTTCTGTTGGAACGCACTGCGCTACAGTGTACCACACAAAACTGCACTGGACCATACCGACTATACAAGTACAGCAGGCAGGCAGCAGACAGCACTGTACAGCAGGCAGCAGACAGCACTGTACAGCAGACAGCACTGTACAGCAGACAGCACTGTACAGCAGGCAGCAGACAGCACTGTACAGCAGACAGCACTGTACAGCAGGCAGCAGACAGCACTGTACAGCAGACAGCAGACAGCACTGTACAGCAAACAGCACTGTACAGCAGGCAGGCAGCAGACAGCACTGTACAGCAGGCAGCAGACAGCACTGTACAGCAGACAGCAGACAGCACTGTACAGCAGACAGCACTGTACAGCAGACAGCAGGCAGCACTGTACAGCAGGCAGCAGGCAGCACTGTACAGCAGACAGCAGACAGCACTGTACAGCAGGCAGCAGACAGCACTGTACAGCAGACAGCACTGTACAGCAGACAGCACTGTACAGCAGACAGCACTGTACAGCAGGCAGCAGGCAGCACTGTACAGCAGGCAGCAGGCAGCACTGTACAGCAGGCAGCAGACAGCACTGTACAGCAGGCAGCAGACAGCACTGTACAGCAGACAGCACTGTACAGCAGGCAGGCTGCAGACAGCACTGTACAGCAGACAGCACTGTACAGCAGACAGCACTGTACAGCAGACAGCACTGTACAGCAGGCAGCAGACAGCACTGTACAGCAGGCAGCAGACAGCACTGTACAGCAGACAGCACTGTATAGCAGGCAGCAGACAGCACTGTACACACAGCAGCGCAGCACATACCCAGCTCCACCAGGTCGGAGGGATGGAGGTTGGCACCGAACATCTGGCAGCACATGGCCTGCAGGTCTGCAGTCTTCCGTGCCAGCTCCCTGCCGTTCTCAAAGCCTGAAAAAAACACGTGGAACAGAGGTGAGGGGCGTCTTGCTTTGTCTGTAAACACTCCACGGTTGAAATGCTGGAGGAATATGTCAAATATGCTTGCACTCTGGCACTCTACAAGCCTGAAAATCCTCACGTAAACCAAACGTGAGCAGTGCCTCGCTTTGTCTGTAAACGCTCCAACGTTGAAATGGTTGAGGAATATGTCGAATGTTGGGCTCTTTCACCCCTGAGGCCTTCAAGCAGATATGGAACAAATCA
>JAWQFJ010029883.1:12500-15000 GCA_034096865.1 Theodoxus fluviatilis | reverse complement strand
GGGACACAAGCACAGTCACACAGCAGGCTGAGGACACGGGGGACACGAGCACAACCACACAGAAGGATGAGGACACGGGGGACACAAGCACAGTCACACAGCAGGCTGAGGACACGGGGGATATACGCACAGCCACACGGCAGGCTGAGGACACGGGGGACACAAGCACAGCCACACAGCAGGCTGAGGACACGGGGGATATACGCACAGCCACACAGCAGGCTGAGGACACGGGGGACACAAGCACAGCCACACAGCAGGCTGAGGACACGGGGGACACGAGCACAGCCACACAGCAGGCTGAAGACATGGGGGACACGAGCACAGCCACACAGCAGACTGAGGACACGGGGGACACGAGCACAGCCACATAGCAGGCTGAGGACATGGGGGACACGAGCACAGCCACACAGCAGACTGAGAACACGGGGGGCACGAGCACAGCCACACAGCAGGCTGAAGACACGGGGGACACGAGCACAACCACACAGAAGGATGAGGACGCGGGGGACACGAGCACAGCCACACAGCAGGCTGAGGATACGGGGGACACGAGCACAGCCACACAGCAGGCTGAGGACATGGGGGACACGAGCACAGCCACACAGCAGACTGAGGACACGGGGGACACGAGCACAGCCACACAGCAGGCTGAGGACACGGGGGACACGAGCACAGCCACACAGCAGGCTGAGAACACGGGGGACACGAGCACAACCACACAGCAGGCTGAGTACACGGGGGACACGAGCACAGCCACACAGCAGGCTGAGGACATGGGGGACACGAGCACAGCCACACAGCAGACTGAGGACATGGGGGACACGAGCACAGCCACACAGCAGGCTGAGAACACGGGGGACACGAGCACAGCCACACAGCAGGCTGAGGACATGGGGGACACGAGCACAGCCACACAGCAGACTGAGGACACGGGGGACACGAGCACAGCCACACAGCATGCTGAGGACACGGGGGACACGAGCACAGCCACACAGCAGGCAGAGAACACGGGGGACACAAGCACAACCACACAGCAGGCTGAGTACACGGGGGACACAAGCACAGCCACACAGCAGGCTGAGGACGCGGGGGACACGAGCACAGCCACACAGCAGGCTGAAGACGCGGGGGACACGAGCACAGCCACACAGCAGGCTGAGGACACGGGAGACACGAGCACAGCCACACAGCAGACTGAGGACACAGGAGACACGAGCACAGCCACACAGCAGGCTGAAGACGCGGAGGACACGAGCACAGCCACACAGCAGGCTGAGAACACGGGGGACACAAGCACAGCCACACAGCAGGCTGAGAACGCGGGGGACACGAGCACAGCCACACAGCAGGCTGAGGAGACGGGGGACACGAGCACAGCCACACAGCAGGCTGAGGACGCGGGGGACACGAGCACAGCCACACAGCAGGCCGAGGACGCGGGGGACACGAGCACAGCCACACAGCAGACTGAGGACGCGGGGGACGCAAGCATAGTCACACAGCAGGCTGAGGACGCGGGGGACACGAGCACAGCCACACAGCAAACTGAGGACGCGGGGGACACGAGCACAGCCACACAGCAGGCTGAGGACACGGGGGACACGAGCACAGCCACACAGCAGGCTAAGGACATGGGGGACACGAGCACAGCCACACAGCAGGCTGAGGACACGGGGGACACGAGCACAGCCACACGCCAGTCTGAAGATTCGGGGGACTCACAGTCGGCATCCACGGGGCCCCTGGACATGCCCTCGTCGTCCACCGTGGGACTCTTGCCGCCGTCGGTGCGGACGTCGAAGTTGGATCCCTTCTTGGACTGGGAGATGATGCTCTTCCTGCCCGCAGACTCGGACATCTCGTCCGGCATGTCTACGTCAGCCGGCGTCTGGGCTGCAAGGAATCGATGGGATCAGCTTTGTTGTGGCACGTGCAGGGATGAGGTTTGGCTATGTGACTCGGGACAGAGTTAGAGCTAGATCGATGAGTGTGTGTTTGTGTGTGTAGGTGTGTGCGTGTGTTTGCGTGTGTGTTTGTGTTTGCGTGTGTGTTTGTGTGGTGTGTGTGTGTGTGTGTGTGTGTGTGTGTGTGTGTGTGTGTGTGTGTGTGTGTGTGCGTGTGTTTGCGTGTGTGTTTGTGTGGTGTGTGTGTGTGTGTGTGTGTGTGTGTGTTTTCTGTGTGTGTGTGTATGTGTGAGTGTGTTTGTCTGTGTGTGTGTCTGTGTGTGTGTGTTTGTGTGTGTGTGTGAGAGTGTGTGTTTGTGTGTGTGTGTGTGTGTATGTTTGTGTGTGTGTGTGTGTGTGCGCGCGCGTGTGTGTGTGTGTGTGTTTGTCTCGGTGTGTGTCTGTGTGTGTGTGTGTGTTTGTGTGTGTGTGTGTGTGTGTGTGCGTGTGTGAGTGTGTGTGTGGGGGTGTGGGCGTGGGTGTGTCTGTGTCTGGGTGTGTCTGTGTGTGAGTGCGTGTATTTGTGTGTGTGTGTGTGTGTGTGTGTGTGTGTG
>JAWQFJ010029883.1:0-2500 GCA_034096865.1 Theodoxus fluviatilis | reverse complement strand
TGTGTGTGTGTGTGTGTGTGTGTGAGAGAGAGAGAGATAGAGAAGAAATGAAATCAACAATCCTGGGCGTGTTCATTCGCATCTTGGTCGTCTGCCCCACAGGAAGTTGAGATGATGTCAGAGTAAAATTGTTGTGGGCTAATGGACAGGTGGTAATACTGTGAGGTGTGAGCACACGTTCATGAGATAGATGTCGCTATATGAATTGATGTATCTTTGCAGGTACCATACAATGCGACGTTTAGTTTTGTTGTCTCTCTCGTTCATTATGACTTGCCTAATATCTTTTAAACTCAAATTGTAAACAACAATTTAACAACAACGAAACAAGGCGAGGAAGCGATGTCGATGCTGGGAATGTTTTGTTTTTCAGTACTTTCTTAAAAGCAAGAGGCGTAGGCATATGCATGGTAAATTTCTCCCGTTTTTATGTGTTATTTTTATATCAAAGTTTTCCTTCCTTTGAAACAGTGCGTCTTAACGTGAAAAACAATTCCTTTTTGGTTGAAGTTATTATATTTAATGTTAATGATTCATACGGTCAGTTTTCATCTTGTTCGATTTAGAATGTGTATTTAAATCACATACTTCGTTGGATGATGTTGTGGATGTGGACATCTAAGCATATACAACACGAATTTAAAGAAAGAAGTTGAAAAACGGTTTGTAGATTACTTTTTAAAGGTCTTGTGTGCTCAGCGGGCAGTGTGCATGAGGTGGCTGGCATTCAGCGTTAGGATGTGGAAACATAGGAATATGGGACCTGTTGATGATGAAAGTTAATCATGATTGATTGTTTGCTAGTTATTGATGTATGATTGTCTTCACTCATCCATCATCATCAAATCATCATCATCAACATCATCATCCTCCATCATCATCATCATCATTCAATGTCACTTCCTCCAGTGTCCTTGCTGCAAGGCGAGCCATCCCCGAGCCGAGGGCCACGACTCCTGCGACCCTGAAGAGCACCAGTGTCCGAAGTGGGTGATACCTGGGCCACGCAGGTGCCCGACTGCGTCCAACTTCAGGGCTACAGGAAGACGCGCTGGACGCCATCAGAGGGAGGTGGAACCGTTCAAGGCACGTGGACGTAAGTGGTGACCCAGGGCTCCTGCCACCCGGCAGGTTCCGGAGACCGGAGAAAGATGTTCCGCCAGAAGTGAAGGCCAGTCTTCTCTAGCGCTGTCAAATTAGGTGGCAGTGAAAGCACGGATCTGAGATGAGAGGACAGTGTGGAAATGGATGTCGTATGGACAGGAAATGGGATCATATTGCAATGGATGAATGATTGGCGAGTAGGTAAGTGGGGTGATGAGGGAATAGATGGGCGGGGCGGTGGGTGGGTGGAAGAACAAGGGAAATTGGTGGGTGGATCGGATGGGTGGACGACATGAAATGGGCGTTAAGAAATCAAGGTGGAGGGATGGGTAGGGGGATGGATCCAGTCGCCAAAAGAGAGCTGGTATGGATAGGATGCGGTGGATGAATGACATGGATATCACGGACGGAATGGATGGTGGGGACGCTACATGGATGGAACAGAATGGGGATGGGAAACGAAGGGCGAAATGAGAGGGCATGAATGGATGGGTATTCGAGGCAGGTATTTTGCTAGGATGGACGGATGGATGAATGGGACGGTGGATGACGGAGTGTTTACACGGCCTATCAGCCCTTTGTAAGGCTTATTGAAGCCATGGTCCACGTAAACTCATTGGAGGAAAATTTTGGGTTAGCATGAGGCAGCAATCAAGTCACAGGTTTCCCAAGTTATTCGCCTCCTAGAATTGCGTCGGGAGACGCGCGTGGGTCTATACTCACCCCCACCCACAGGGAGATCTTTTTTATTCTCACCACCAACACCACAAGGGGTCTATTCTCACCCCCAAAACACCGGGGGTCTATTCTCACCCCCAACTCATGAGGGGGGAAATGGTGAGGGGCTGTTGACCAAGCTCAGTTGGTCCGGTGTATCAACTTGGAATCACTGTCTCTCCATGCAGGCCTTTATGCATGTCTTCCACATCATAACTTTGGAGTGAAAATATTTTTTGTTACAAAGGGAGGAGGTTGGGGGTATGAAAAGACCCACCTCGTCTCCTCCACGCGATTTGTAAGGAGCTGAAACACCAGGGGGATGGGGGTCCTGACTTGCGCCCACCGTAACTAGCTGTACTGATTTTCATGATCAATGGCCTACATAATAACAAAGGCTGAGAGGCCATAAAACTAATGTTCATTGATTCGTTCATGATTATTGACTGATTCATTGATTGATTCGCTCAATCATTCGTCATTCATTCGTTCATAATTAATTCATTCATTCATTCATTCATTCATTTATCCATCCATTCATTCTTTCATCCATTCATTCATATATTCACTTATCCATTAATTCATTCGTTGTATTACTCATTCGTTTGTTCATTCATTCATGTGTTCGTTCACTTGTTCACTCATTCATGTATCACTATTCAATCATTCATTCATACTC
>JAWQFJ010029881.1:0-2500 GCA_034096865.1 Theodoxus fluviatilis | reverse complement strand
ATGTTCAAGAAAAGCCTATGTGTAGTGTGGAGGGTGGGGGTTGGATAGATGGGTAAGGACGGGAAATGAGGGATGAAGAAGAGGCTGAGGAATATGTTTGACCTTGACCTCCACATAGGGTAGAGGCATAGTGGTGAAAATGGGGGTTTAGGGGGTGGGATGTGTGTGTTTGTAGACATGTGGGTGAGAGTTGAGGTGGGAGGTGTGTGTTTGTGGACATGTGGGTGAGAGTTGGGGTGGGATGTGTGTGTTGTGGACATGTGGGTGAGAGTTGGGGTGGGAGGTGTGTGTTTGTAGACATGTGGGTGAGAGTTGGGGTGGGATGTGTGTGTCTGTAGACATGTGGGTGAGAGTTGGGGTGGGATGTGTGTGTCTGTAGACATGTGGGTGAGAGTTGGGGTGGGAGGTGTGTGTTTGTAGACACGTGGGTGAGAGTTGGGGTGGGATGTGTGTGTCTGTAGACATGTGGGTGAGAGTTGGGGTGGGAGGTGTGTGTTTGTAGACATGTGGGTAAGAGTTGGGGTGGGAGGTGTGTGTCTGTAGACATGTGGGTGAGAGTTGGGGTGGTAGGTGTGTGTTTGTAGACACGTGGGTGAGAGTTGGGGTGGGATGTGTGTGTTGTGGACATGTGGGTGAGAGTTGTGGTGGGAGGTGTGTGTTTGTAGACACGTGGGTGAGAGTTGGGGTGGGAGGTGTGTGTTTGTGGACATGTGGGTGAGAGTTGGGGTGGGAGGTGTGTGTTTGTAGACACGTGGGTGAGAGTTGGGGTGGGAGGTGTGTGTTTGTAGACACGTGGGTGAGAGTTGGGGTGGGAGGTGTGTGTTTGTAGACACGTGGGTGAGAGTTGGGGTGGGATGTGTGTGTTTGTAGACATGTGGGTGAGAGTTGGGGTGGGAGGTGTGTGTTTGTAGACATGTGGGTGAGAGTTGGGGTGGGAGGTGTGTGTCTGTAGACATGTGGGTGAGAGTTGGGGTGGGATGTGTGTGTTTGTAGACATGTGGGTGAGAGTTGGGGTGGGAGGTGTGTGTCTGTAGACATGTGGGTGAGAGTTGGGGTGGGAGGTGTGTGTTTGTAGACATGTGGGTGAGAGTTGGGGTGGGAGGTGTGTGTCTGTAGACATGTGGGTGAGAGTTGGGGTGGGATGTGTGTGTTTGTGGACATGTGCAGGTGAGAGTTGGGGTGGGGTGGGGGAGAGGGTGAAGAACTCACGTTTGAGCTTGGCCTCCACAGATGGTAGAGGCAGTGTGGTGAAAATGGGGGGTGGGGGAGAGGGTGAAGAACTCACGTTTGAGCTTGGCCTCCACAGATGGTAGAGGCAGTGTGGTGAAAATGGGGGGTGGGGGAGAGGGTGAAGAACTCACGTTTGAGCTTGGCCTCCACAGATGGTAGAGGCAGTGTGGTGAAAATGGGGGGTGGGGGAGAGGGTGAAGAACTCACGTTTGAGCTTGGCCTCCACAGATGGTAGAGGCAGTGTGGTGAAGACAGCAGCTCTAGGAGACGGTGGTCTTGGGTCCCAGACTGGAGTCGGAGGCATGGTGATGGGTGGCACCTTAACATCCTATGGGGCAATGGCACCAGTGGAGTCAACAATGAAATCAATCAATCATCAGGTGGTCGGTCAACGGGTCAGTTGATCAGTTGTTCTGGCTGTCTGGCTGTGTCTGTCTTTGTCAGTTTTAACTGTTTATGTCAGATTTCATTTGTTTATCTGAGTGAGTGTGTGCGCGCATGTGTGTGTGTGTGTGTGTGTGTGTGTGTGTGTGTGTATGTGCCTCTGTGTGTGTGTGTGTGTGTGTGTGTGTGTGTGTGTGTGTGTGTGTGTGTGTGTGTGTGTGTGTGTGTCTGTGTGTGTGTGTGTGTGTCTGTGTGTCTGTGTGTGCCTCTCTCTCCTCTGTCTGTCTGTCTGTCTGTCTGTCTGTCTGTCTGTCTGTCTGTCTGTCTGTCTGTCTGTCTGTCTGTCTGTCTGTCTGTCTGTCTGTCTGTCTGTCTGTCTGTCTGTCTGTCTGTCTGTCTGTCTGTCTGTATGTATGTCTGTCTGCCTCTCTCTCTCTCACGTTCACAAACATCTGTTAGCATTTCTTGATCGGCACAGTCTTATACACCCCCTTCAATCAGGCTTCCGACCAAAACATTCCTGCCATACTGCATTATCCCACCTGATAGACACCTGGCTGCATGCCATTAACGCCTCGAAAGTGATAGGATATGTCTTCCTAGATTTCAGAAAAGCCTTTGACATGGTACATCACGGCATCATATTGGATAAACTGGCTCTTTATTTTCATGGTCACACGACTGTGAAGTTTTTTCAGTCATTCCTGGATAATCGACAACAATGTGTCCAATTCGATGGGCATGTTTCCAAGTATGGTATTGTAAAAGCGGGTGTCCCACAGGGATCTGTACTAGGCCCCCTTTTATTCTGCTTATTCATAAATGACCTACCCATGCATGTCACAGATAGAAAGGTCTCATGTAACATGTTTGCAGATGATACAAC
>JAWQFJ010029880.1:112500-132500 GCA_034096865.1 Theodoxus fluviatilis | reverse complement strand
ATCACCCAATTGATTTGTAAATCAAGTCTACTCTCTGAGTGATTGTGATTGAACCGAGTGGTTGACCGGGTGACAACATATCAAGTTTGTGAACACTAATAACTACTTGGCGAGATAATAATCACAATGGAGCATTTCAGATAAACTTCCTCAGTCACTTCTTCACACCAGCACCTGACTGTCAGTGTTAGCCAAGCCAGCCACGGAAACTGAAAGGTTAAAAATGTCGTCTTCTCTTTCTCTCTCTTACCCCTTCTCTCTCTCTTGAATTTGTCCACTGTAGTTAGAGATTTTGTTGATGTAGAATATAAATATTACTTGATTTTATGGAAATATGTGCAAAAGGCTGGAACTGTCACTTGTATTTTAGCCAGAAAATCGAAACCAGATGTTCAATACATGCTCATGTACATATAAACTGTATGACTTGTTTAATCAGTAAGCTTTTATTTTGATGGGTTGTCGGCCGAAATAATGATCAATCAATCTCAATCTCTTTCTCTCTATCATTCTTTCTATCTATCTATCTATCTATCTATCTATCTATCTATCTATCTATCTATCTATCTATCTATCTATCTATCTATCTATCTATCTATCTATCTATCTATCTATCTATCTATCTATCTATCTATCTATCTATCTATCTATCTATCTATCTATCTATCTATCTATCTATCTATCTATCTATCTATCTATCTATCTATCTATCTATCTATCTATCTATCTATCTATCTATCTATCTATCTATCTATCTATCTATCTATCTATCTATCTATCTATCTATCTATCTATCTATCTATCTATCTATCCTATCCTCCATCTATCTATCATCATCTATCTATCCATCTATCTATCTCATCCTATCTCATCCTATCTATCTATCTATCTATCTATCTATCTATCTATCTATCTATCTATCTATCTATCTATCTATCTATCTATCTATCTATCTATCTATCTATCTATCTATCTATCTATCTATCTATCTATCTATCTATCTATCTATCTATCTATCTATCTATCTATCTGTCTATCTATCTATCTGTCTATCTATCTATCTATCTATCTGTCTGTCTGTCTGTCTGTCTGTCTGCCTGCCTGCCTGCCTGCCTGCCTGTCAGTCTGCCTGCCTGCCTGCCTGCCTACCTGCCTGCCTGCCTGCCTGTCTGCCTGTCCGTCTGCCTGTCATCTGCCTGTCGTCTGCCTATCGTCTGCCTGTCTGCCTGTCTACCTGTCTGCCTGTCTGCCTGTCTGCCTGTCTACCTGTCTACCTGTCTACCTGTCTACCTGTCTACCTATCTACCTACCTATCTACCTCTCTCTCTCTCTCTCTCTCTCTCTCTCTCTCTCTCTCTCTCTCTCTCTCTCTCTCTCTCTCTCTCTCCCCCCCTCTCCCTCTCCCTCTCCCTCTCCCTCCCCCTCCCCCTCCCCCTCTCCCCTCTCCCTCTCCCCTCCCTCTCCCTCTCTCTCTCTCTCTCTCTCTCTCTCTCTCTCTCTCTCTCTCTCTCTCCTCAAAGACACAATATCGGGGATCAGACCGGATTTCGAGCCCAACACTCGACCAACCACCGCTATTTAATCCTTTATTCACCAAACCTTGATATTGCGAGTATTGGGAGGTTCGTTTTCTACAGCGCCTGGGGGCAGGGTCCAGGGCCATCCACTTCTTACAGTGCTGGGGGCAGGGTCCAGGGCCATCCACTTCTTACAGTACCTGGGGGCAGGGTCCAGGGCCATCCACTTCTTACAGTGCCTGGGGGCAGAGTCCATTGGCCATCCACTTCTTACAGTGCCTGGGGGCAGGGTCCAGGGCCATCCACTTCTTACAGTGCCTGGGGGCAGGGTCCAGGGCCATCCACTTCTTACAGTGCCTGGGGGCAGGGTCCAGGGCCATCCACTTCTTACAGTGCCTGGGGGCAGGGTCCAGGGCCATCCACTTCTTACAGTGCCTGGGGGCAGGGTCCAGGGCCATCCACTTCTTACAGTGCCTGGGGGCAGGGTCCAGGGCCATCCACATCTTACAGTGGGTGCCGGTGGGGGCCGAGTCCAGGGCAGCCCACTTCTTTACAACGCCTGGGGGGCAGGGGCCGAGGGCCATCCACTTCTTACAGTGCCTGGGGGCATGGGGGGGGTGTGGGGGGGGGTTGGGACCAGGGCCATCCAAAGCGGGGATGGACAGGGCTGTCGTGGCAGGAGACCGCTGAAGCTGCTTTCTGTGGGTGTGGCAGTGCAGCAGGCGCCGTACACAGGCAGCCACCAGCAACTAGGCAGTTGACACTCCCCAGTGTCCATGTTGTTCGCTGCCTGGGGCCGCTCCGTGGTGGGAGGCATACTGAGAGCGGCCCCGTGGTGGGGGCTACTGGAGCAGGCCCCGTGGTGGGGCTACTGGAGCAGGCCCCGGAAGCTCCACGACCACGGCTCCAGCTGATGTAGGTGGACTGTCCAGTGTCAGCAGCCGTATAGAAGTACTCGAGTGTGTCCATTGTGGGATTTCGCATCGCAGTGATGTTGGTAAATCTGAATCTGTGGAAATCTAATAGCGGGTTATCGACCACAGCTCATTTTATATTTGATTAGACTAATGCAGTCTCTACATGATCATGTGATGGCTAGTAATGTTACCGAGCCGAAGAGATTATCACGTGTGATTGACTGAACTTTACTGTCAGCGTCTGATTGATTACACTGGTGTGAACTTACTGTCAAACTGAGAGCAATAATGTGCCAAGCCTTTATGATAACGCAGTCGCACTGACCAAAGGCACTATCTAACGGGGCCTCCTGCTTCGCCGATTTGCGAGAGATGTTGTGATTCGCAGGAACTTAACTTCGGGTGAGCCACTATATTACATTAGGTGCGCTGTTCGCTCTCTCATGCAAATTGCATCTAGCATTGTATGACTAGCATTGTATGACACCTATGTCTTTATCGCAGCGAGCGTCTTTTTCACGCTTCTCGTTCTTGAGAGCCGCATGTCTCCGGGAAAAAAACCCAACGAAGATGACATGCATTTCTGGTGATTACGTTGTCATGGTGAAACAAAAATCATTAACTTAAAGACTGTTTTAAGCAATAAACGCCATACAACAGAAGCCAAACGTCAAAGGTTGTAGTTCAGGGTTGCATTGAATCAAAATAGGCACTTTTCTCTAACAAAATCTATTGAATACGATTTTAAACTTTGGTTGCAAAACGATACTTCTTGACAAGTTATCGCTCATGACAATTCCTCTTGCTGAATTGGTTTTAGTAATAACCACCAGCGGCAGATTTAATTTATTCGTACTCTGTGGACTCTCACACAATCTACAATAAAGCATTTATTGCGGTGAAGACATCTTTCAGAAAACAAGTTTCCGCTCTGAACACAGAAACCGATCAACGACGGCGAAGTGGCTGCGAGGCTCATTTCGAGGGCTCCCTGCTGATATTTCCGTGGGGAAATGATGGGAAAATGAACCGGTAGCCATCGCTGCCGTTCCATTTCCGGAATTATGATAATGTTACAGAGGTCGGGCCCGCGCCCGCCTCTCGCACGAGCGACTTTCACGCTCAGGGTGAGCGAAACTGCAATGAAAGTCACGCTTGATTAGTCTGGGAGCCGGATGTGAAATGTGCCGAGCAGAACGTTTCAAGAAGGTGCGAGGTCAAAAACAATTACCAATGAAGACTTTGTTACTCGCAGAAAAACGTAACCCCGTATCAGCCATCGTGATCATGAGTGATACACGAAGAAAGTTATCCAGACATGTTATGTAGGGCCATTGAGTGAGAGAGAGAGAGAGAGAGAGAGAGAGAGAGAGAGAGAGAGAGAGAGAGAGAGAGAGAGAGAGAAAGAGAGAGATATATAGAGAGAGAGAGCACATAGACAGACACAGCCGGACAGAGAGACAGAGGCACGCACGCACGCATGCACAGAGAGACATACACATGCACGCACACGCAGTCACGAAGACAGATATACAGACACACAGGCAGACACACAAAGAGACAGATCCACACACAAAGTTGACTGAGAAAAACAACAAACAGGCGCTTCGGCAGAGATATGAGCAAGCATTTAGGGAAATTCTAAAACAGGTCTGTAAAATACTCACTTACAATGCTACTGTATATACAAGGTCAGTATAGACAGAAATCAAAGCTTATTTGAAATTCCCAAATTATATTTTTCAATTAGACTTTGACTTACAACATCCAATAATCGATGACGTAAAGATGTTTCACAACAAAACACAATAATTCATCCTAAATGATATCCTGCGATTGCGAAGTTGAATCCCAACAGCTTTTCATCCTTTTCGACATCGTGATGCGTTCGATAGGTGATAATGCATGGACAGCAACGCTGCGAACTGACTCCCTTCTTATTTTCAGTCACGCCTGAAGGCGATCGATAAACGAAGGCTTTGTTGCCATGTTCCACGTCACCAGCAACAGTGAGCACGAGTCGGACCTTGCCCAAATGAATACATAAATCGTCCCTGGGGGCTGTAGCGCATGAAACCTCTCGATTCTTGCCAAATGGAGTCGAAATTCGCGAGGAAAAGTTGCGGCGCCCTCGGCTTCGCATCCATTAGGGCGTCGCTGGGGCAGAATCGTTCACAGACCATTTAAAGAGCAATCAACGGTTTGCGCGCTCCTCCATGATGGGACATTCCGCGCCAAACTCGCGTCACTTCCGCTTGCGAGTCTCCGTAAAGCCATGAAACCGACAAGCGCAGGCAGAGCGATGACGTCACAGCCTCTCCGGTCACTTTCGTGAATACGTGTTGTTGATCGATTCTGACTAATGAGGAGCAATGTGCTCACGAAGGATTAAAAAATCTAGCGTGTTTCAGGAAAATTTCAAAGGACGATTGAAAAGTCTACATATTTCAGTGGAGTTTTACATCACCCACCATTTAGCGTAAGCAGCCCAACTTTGCTCATCCTATGGGCGAAATCAGACAGTCCAGCGGTCAAAAGGTCAGTCAAGAACTGAGTCGGTCAAGAACTCAATCAGTTGGTCCGTCTATCACGTAATCAGCTCTACAATCAAACACTTGACCATATGTGAGACGGCCGGCACATGAATCAGTCAGTCCTTTATTCAGGTCAGTCAGTCAGTCAGCCCATCAGCTAAGAGGTTGGTCTGGTAGTTGGTGACTTTTATCAGATCTTGTGTTCAAGAGACATCATTATAGCGAAGATGTGAGTCGACATGCCTGATGGTTAAACTTTTCCTCCTCCTTCTTTCATGCGTCCTTTCGATTTTCTGCCTTTCTTTCTTTCTGTCTCGTCCTAACACCATGCCCGCGCAAACCCGCCTACACACGCACGTGCACACGCATACGGGCACACTTGCAATCATGCACTGGGACACTCTAAAAACAGGCTCCATCCAGTCTCAGCCCATACAACTCTTCCTCACGCTCACCAACAGCGTTTTCTGGTAGGGACTGGCAAGGATGAATGGAAGGATGGATGGAGGTTTGCGGCCGATCAGTCTTTGAAGGCTATTTAAAGCCATTACGAAAAACATTAGAATTAGATTACGAGCAAGTCAAGTCACGGTTTCCATGGTTACTTGCCTCTTACAAAGCGCGCAGGGAGACGCGGTGAGTCTGTTCTCCCCCTCACCCCACGGTGAGTCTGTTCTCCCCCTCACCCCACAGAGGGAGGTTGGCAACAAGACCTGCCTGCACTGAAAGCAATGAACCAGCTGCAACACTATGGACCACGCTAGCCACCGATTCCCGTTTCCCTTCAAGAGCTGGTACTTCAATCACTGGCCACAAGGCCTGTAATCAAAGTGGGGTGCCAAAAGCCGTAATGGCGACCCCGGAGTCGAGGTAATGCGTAAGCCGTGTCCATAGCGACCTTGCCTTTCCCCCTGTGGTTTGAGCAATTGATCCCAGAGCTGTCGGGGGAGGGAGAGAGAGGAAGAGAGAAAGAGTGAAATGGTCGCATGAGAGAGCCAGAGAGAGCGAGAGAGAGCGAGCGAGCGAGAGAGAGAGAGAGAGAGAGAGAGAGAGAGAGAGAGAGAGAGAGAGAGAGTGGAGAAAATAAGGCATTGAAAAGAGAAAAATTAATGTCGTCTGCAATAGAACTTAGAAAAGATAGTTAAGGAAGTGGTGAGGATACTTCCAATCGTAGGCCCTTCAACGCAAACGTTACTGTGCGCAAGAAAAGCTGGTATGATTAAAACGTCGAAAAACTAAGATCCTAGGTGTATGTAAGAGATTATTTCGAACTGAAAAAAACTGCCAAACATTTTAAACCTCCTTGTTAGTTTTTATTGGCACTAACAAACCCACCTATTAGATATTTCCTGCAATTAGAATTTAAATTTTGATAAATATTCTCGTTTGACGTTAGAAGCAGAATTTTGATACGTGGCATATACTTATAGTGATCACTTGTCCACGGTTTCACTGTATAGACGCGACAAAAAGTCAAAATGCATTGCTGTGTTTACTTGCCAAAATCTGATAAATTCATGCGACATTCATCAACTCAACTAAAAGTCATGACTTAAACAACGGGAAATCAAAGTGAAATAATTGCTGTTTTACATTAAATTTAAATGATAATGTATTTATGGAGCCGAGGAATGAAAATAGAACATAAAAGCCCCAACGTTGTGGTTTCAGCGTCAGCCACCGTATCGGCTTTGTGTTTTTTGTTGTTGTTGCAAAATTGGTTTTGCGGCTTGATTGCTAGTTTTTCCTTTCCGTGGTTACAAACAAATTAGCATGAGAGGGAGGGGGTAGGGAGGGAGGGAGGGAGGGAGGCAGGGAGAGAGGGAGGGAGGGAGGGAGGAAGAGAGGGAGAGAGGAAGAGAGAGAGAGAGAGAGAGAGAGAGAGAGAGAGAGAGAGAGAGAGAGAGAGAGAGTTGATGACACACACGGATATACACACACTCATGCAAACCCGCGCTCGCGCGTGCACACGACCACACACACACACACACACACACACACACACACACACACACACACACACACACACACATCCCACACACAAACACACACACACATACACACACACACACACACACGCACATGCACACACAAACACACACACAACCCTACACGCACGCATGCACACACGCATGGACAATCGCACGTACGCACACACATACACACACAAACACACGCACTCATACACGCAAACTTCCACACGTACACACACAAATATATACACCTACACACACACAAACACACAAACACACACACACACACACACACACACACACACACACACACACACAAACTCACGGACAGATATACGGGTGCTTACAGATTGCTACTGCAATCCAAATTTTTGCAGCATCTTATATCAGAGAGGTGAAGGCGAGGATACGGGTTCTTATAACATTACACGTCATCGTTATCATTATCATCATTATTACATCGGTAGAGTAAAAAGGAATATAGGTTCTGTATACAAAGCATGTTGTGTAGTCCCTAATGTTTACTATCAACGCCAGTCGAAGAAGATAAGATTACGAACTTTCTCAAAACATCACCGTTTTAAATTAATAGATAAAATATTTTCCTCTTTTCGATGTTTCTCAATATTGAAGGCTCTGTGTGTGCGCATGTGAGAGTGTGTGCGTGTGCGTGCGTGTGTGTGTGTGTGTGTGTGTGTGTGTGTGTGTGTATGTGTATGTGTGTGTGTGTGCGAAATGTAATGATTCTTTAGCGCCTAATTTACATTCTGTGACTTTTCTTCATTTGCATCATAAACATACCAGCAGAACTGAACAACAACTATTTCCATATACCAGGCGCCAAGAGGTTTCATCCAGAGCTAAATCGGCACAGCAGGACAAATTTAGCTATCATGTCATGCATTTACACACACTATAAGTATAAGAGATAACGACAAATCATTAAGATCTTTTATGTTGCAACACTCTCTGTGAAACAAAAAGTATGCATTTTCCCACTTCTAGGCAGAGAGTAGTCGAAAACAATGTCGACAAAACCGTACCATCTGTTGCCAAATCATTAATAAACCATGAAGCAAAAAGCGCAGTGTAAACTTTTGGGTGCAGTCATTTGGAATCGTACGCTGCTGCAGTCAAGCGAAAACGTTACCTCGTTGAATTGCAAAACAGGGTGAGTAGACTCTCCCTTTCTGCCTCTGCATCTGTGTCTGACAATGAGTCTCTGTGCATGCCCCTCACAGAACATTCGCTGTGTAGCTTGTGTCTCGTGTGCCTGAACAGGCGCTGAATATGCTTGCATATGTGCATGTACGTGTATGTGTGGTTGTGTGAGAATGCACGTCAGGTGTGTCCGTACGTGTGTGCATGTGTTTGTAAATTTTAATACGTGTTTCTACGTTTGTTTTTGCGTCGGAGTGTTTCTGTTTGTCTGTCCGTCCGTCTGTTTGTCCGTTTGTCTGTTTGTCCGTCTGTCTGTCTGTCAATCAAAATGCCTGTCTAAATGCTCATCTGTCTACATGTCTGTGCGCGCGCGCGCGTGTGTGTGTGTGTATGGGTGCGCGCGCGCGCGTGTGTGTATGGGTGCGCGCGCGCGCGCGTGTGTGTGCATCCGTATGTCTGTCTGTCTGCCTGCATGTTTGTCTAATTGTCTGTCTGTTTATAAATGTATGTCTGTCTAAATGTATGTTTGTATAATTGTCTGTCTGTTTAAATGCATGTCTAAATATATGTTTATCTGTCTGTCTGTCTGTCTGTCTGTCTGTCTGTCTGTCTGTCTGTCTGTCTGTCTGTCCGTCCGTCCGTCCATCTGTCTGTCTAAATGTTTAAATGTCTGTCTAAATGTTTAAATATATGTCCAAATGTATGTCTGTCTGTCCGTCTGTCTGTCTGTATGTTTGTCTAAATGTCTTTCTGCCTAAATGTATGTCTGTGAATGTCCGACTGATTGATTTCCGTCAGCATATGTTTCTGGCTGTCTCAGTGATTGAATGGTTCATTTGCATCCGAATTTATTCAGCCCACATTCCACTGTGTGACTCCTATCGGCCCCTCCTTCCATCCTCCACTCACAAACCCTACTTTTCTACCTCCAACCCCTATGCTCCAGACTGGCGACACAGGGACTGAGTCTGGCCGTTGTGGTGATGTGAGGTCTAATTGAGAGGACACAGAGCCATGCCCTGGCTTCCCACGGCTTACCTGGCGAGACAGAACCAGCACCGGCACCCCGCATATTCCTCTCCCGGATCCCTGAACAGCCATTGTTTTTGGCAGTTGCTATCTTCCGTAGCCATCGCCCGCGCCTGAATGGGCCTTCGTTTGACTCGAGCTTGCTCAACGCAAGCCTCACCTCGAGTGTGAATGACTCATTGTACGTGACTGGTGTTTGGAAGTATGAGAGAGAGAGAGAGAGAGAGAGAGAGAGAGAGAGAGAGATGATTATGTCTTTGTCGCTTTTTGTTTCAGTGCGTCGTCACTAAGGTAATCTTGTGTGACCTATCCAAAGAAAAGTTGTAATGTAGTACAACATTATGATTTATATAATGTCTAGCTCAAGTGAATATAGACATACATGCATTATTCCAACAGTAACGGAGATTTTGGCAGCCAAATTCATACCACTCAACCATACAGCGTTGACACCAACCAGAGGCCGAGAACGATTAAATTCACAACGATACGAACGAAAAGAATGCACAATACAACGAGGAGGAGGAAATGGCGGCTGTGTGGAATAATACATCTGACGGACGAAAGCAAAAAGTGAAGAGCAAAATTTAAGAGGCAGGAAGATGAAGAGCGACGAGACTTCCGACAAGTATGGAGGACGTTCCAGCAAAAACCAAACTGAGACCACTGCGCGCGACGCAGCAAAGCAGCAAGCAGGTCATAAGTGCGCAGAAAATAGCTCGCTTCCTCGAATAGCCAACATCCTATTTGCCAGCGACAAAGCGGCGATGCAGTTGTCAATCAACGAATTAGAAAAGAGCTTCGCTAAACAACCACTGACTTACATGACAGTAGCCGTGTAGTATCACTTAGCTCGGTGAGACCAACTCGTGAAAGAGAGACTTGTCGCGGCGAGAAGCAAAGAAACGGTGTCACTTCGTCGCGTCCTGTGCAACGAGCCTTATCACGTGGTCATGCACCAACACGCCACGTCCACTTCGATTAGGACCGGAGCCTGATCCTAGATGGGTGTCTTCAGAAAATAGCGAAAGGGAAGGGTAAAGGAAATAAGTGGATGGAATGGGGATACAAAGAAACGCAAGTCAAGCAATGTCGACGTTACACCAGACGTTATGTTACAAGGTTGCCTTGACTCTTATTCTTAGTCTGCAGTCCAAACAAATATGGGGAAATTAAGAAGACAAAGAAGCGAGAGAGAAAAAAGCAAATGCGTACACGACGTCACAGCAGAGATCATTTTCCAATGCAGGCACGACGCTTTTCACGACGTTCCTCGCTTATTAGACGGCAGTCCAAAACGAACAGAAATAGGCAAAAGTTCGAAGAAAGAAAGCGAAAAATGCAAATGACTACAAGATGGGTGAAGTAGACGCAGTGAGACTCGACGCACGTATTTTCGACGACACATCAAACACCAACCTGTAACGTCCCCATGAACGTGTTGACAGGGCTTTGCACGTTAGACTGTATCAAGCCCGAGGGTTTTACAGGAAAATTCAGAGGCAAGAAAGGGAAAGAGGAAAAACAAGCAAAAAAATGTAAACGAAGGGAAAGGAAAATAACCACATTAAGAGTCAGAACAGGTATGGCGGACATCAGAGCAGACACCATGTTATGACGTAGCCAGGCACCAATTTCCCCCCGTACACCCCGCGTCAGATTGCTGTCCGATAACTTCGTCAGCAGACAATTACCTTGACAGGTGAAACTGTTTCATTTCCATTTTTTTGAGTAGCTGCCAATTCAAGGAGTCGTGCCAAAAGCTGTTGAAAACGTCGCGCGTTCGCGTTTTGCAGTAGTTACAGGTTCAAATTTCAAACCGCCCCAAGCTAGTCTTTATCACTCCATCGACACCACGCACTTTTTCATTTCTCTTGCTCCGTTGATAGTTTGTTGCATTCTGTGCTCTCAGTTGGCGATTAAAAAATGCAGAGACGCAGTGAACGGAACAGACAAAATAATTATGGTAATATTATGTGTATTTGTGTGTGTGTCGTATCGGTAATAATTAATCAGCTGTGGTGAGTAGGTCTAATTCGACAGCAGTAAATGTATGCTGATGGAGAGAATAGGGGTCGGACACACATATGGACAAGCAAAAAGACTAACGGACAGTCTAATTCGATTGTACACGGGGACAAACGGACCCAAGATGTGACCAAAAATACAAACCATGCCACTCAAAAATCAATGTACTCCCTTGACTGAATACTAAGACATTCCAGAAAACTACAACACTCACCAATCATTCTTTTACCCTTTTTGTTTTTAGTTAGGCTTGTTTGAATTCAGCTTTCTTGTTCGCACATTAATTCAATTCTGTCTAGACTTGCCGAAAAGAAACAATACATGCCGCATGATATTTTTAAAGCAACAGCAAAAGCTATGTGACATATTCGTGTTCTAAGAGCTGCATATTTTGTACAATATTCTGGGTAGTGTCAAAACCGAGATCGAGAAGTTAAACGAACTGCAGGGAGCTACTATTTACATGAACGTCTACCGATGATGGAGGCTGCAAGGTTGAGACATACACTGTCAAAAAGGGTTGGCGGTCAGTCTCTTTAAGCCTTCTTCTAGGCCTTGTCATTAAGGGTGAACTCAACCACAATCTTTTCTTTACAACAATAAAGTCTTCAGTAAAGAGCACATTTCGGATTGCTTCAACGACCAACTCCGACATTTCGGACAGGGGGACCTCGTCGCTTCGTGTGCAGTGATATATATTCTGTCACTCTCATGACTTTGGGCCTCCAGTTGCCACGTCGTTAGAGACTCTCCGAATCGCGGGATGACGTATTTAGGCCAAGCAACACCGCCTGGTTCACCTCGACCTCAGCAGCGGTGTCAAGAGTATCATGTAGGGAGGACGGGCAGCTTGCGGCTTTTGTCACCGTGCTTGTTGAATTCTAACGTGCTGTTTGAAAGGTAGCGATGTGAACAACGTTCTTGTGACTTGGTGAGATGTCACCCTTGCACGATTTGTACAGCGAAAGGGAAATAACACAGTGTGTGGATTAGGTGAAGAATGATGTTTATCGCTTAGAGGAGTTTTCAATACTGTTGATAATATTTTTAACATTCCGCAGACAGTGGGGGGAAAATCAACAACCCAAAAAGGAGTTACGAAAACTAAATGAATTCATGAAAAAACGAGGTAAAATAATTTGTGTATGACGCCTGTTAAGGCCAAACTTTCAAAGTCTACAAATTGTTTTTCTCGGTTGCCAGCGGTCAACGCACCATGACGTATTGAGGAAAACTGTGTATGTTATACGAAGAAGCGTTATCCATTGCATGAGAGCTTTTTATATTTTAACCTATCACACGTCTTTCTAGATGCAGGCAATGACCAAATTGACCACACACCAACACATTTTGGGCATTGACTAAATTTACACAATGGGCGACCATTTTGCTTCTCGAAATGGAGATGTGCATTTTAGCTACTATTTTTGTCGGTGCTTGCATATTTTCAAGTAGCAAAGTGCTTACTCATTGGATTGTTGACTGTCATGCTGCCTGGTGTCTGGGTGCTGCATGACACCTACCAGACAGAAGTACAAATATCATCCAATTATAACTGATGTACGTAGATGTGTAAGGGAAAATGTATTTATGCATATGCACCAACATTATGAATCACAGGTTATGTTTGAGGACTCAAGGTTAACTGGCATTCTGAGTCAAAAACGCTGGTCAAAAATAAAAATATTCACATAACCCTACAGGAAGCATGGATCTGAACTTAATCCCCTCAAGCCATGAAAGTGTTGCTGTCTCTCAAAGTCAAAAACCATGTTACATCATGCATGTCCTTCTTCTACTTCCGTGTACGTAAAGCCGTTTGCACGCTCACAACACTTCAAGTCTGAACTCCATCCAGGTAACTTTAAAAAGCTGCAGCTCTAATTTTAAAAAACTGTTCCAGAGAGAGTCTACTCTCACACGCACGCTACAATGGCTGCCGCATGAGCCATAAACGCGTACACCACGGAGGACCACCCCCACAAAGGGGCCGCTCTCACGCCAAACCGAACCAGGATGTTGGCTCGACAACGCCGTCTTTGCGCCATGAGCACACATTTTCCAAGGCGCGAGGAGGCCCGTTCGACCGTGAAAAGACGGTCACTGCGCTGGCGATGGGCGAAGTTTTTTCTACGATCGGGAACCCGTGGGCGGGCAGTAGCTCACACAGTCATCTATTGAAAGGGCGGCACATAAAAGTGGTGGGCTTTTTCAGGTGGGTTTAGACCATTAAACGGCGTCGCCACGCCTCTCTATACACACGAGCGCTCCAGACCGTCAGAGGCTCTGTGTGCAGGAACCTTTTGCAGCGTACCTGACAAAGCGGAGTCCCCCGAGTCTTTCACAGTCCAGGTAGTCGAGTTGACGCGCCTGTCAGGCTCGCTTTGATTCCTGCCGTTTTATTCAGCACTTCGCGCCGCCTTGCTGCTTGCCAATGCAGATAACGTTCCGCTTGGAAGGAGACTCGGCGCGGGAATTTTTTTTTCTCTTCTTGAGTACCCCCTCCCCTTCTGACCCTCCTCCCCCTTCTCCTTTTCCTCAGCGGATGTCCCGACTTTATACGAGCGCTCGTACTCCATGTGGGTCCCAAGATTCAACTCCAAATTGTCACTTTACTTCGCTGTATCCTCCTATCTCGAGTCCAGTGTATCTCACGACATTTTCTCCCTGTGTTCCTATACGTGCCAGAGTATTCATTAATTACCCCTGTGTTCCTATACGTGCCAGAGTATGCATTCCCTTGCCCTTGTGTTCCTATACGTGTCAGAGTATCCATTCCCTTACCCCTGAGTTCCTATACGTGCCAGAGTATCCATTCCCTTAGCCCTGTGTTCCTATACGTGAGATAGTATTCATTCTCCTACCCCTGTGTTCCTATACTGGAGATAGTATTCATTCCCTTACCCCTGTGTTCCTATACGTGATATAGTATTCATTCCCCTACCCCTGTGTTCCTATACGTGAGATAGTATTCATTCCAATACCAGTGTGTTCCTATACTTGAGATAGTGTTCATTCCCCTACCCCTGTGTTCCTATACGTGCCAGAGTATCCATTCCCTTAGCCCTGTGTTCCTATACGTGAGATAGTATTCATTCTCCTACCCCTGTGTTCCTATACTGGATATAGTATTCATTCCCTTACCCCTGTGTTCCTATACGTGAGATAGTATTCATTCCCCTACCCCTGTGTTCCTATACTGGAGATAGTATTCATTCCCTTACCCCTGTGTTCCTATACGTGAGATAGTATTCATTCCAATACCAGTGTGTTCCTATACTGGAGATAGTATTCATTCCCTTACCCCTGTGTTCCTATACGTGAGATAGTATTCATTCCCTTACGCCTGTGTTCCTATACGTGAGATAGTATTCATTCCCCTACCCCTGTGTTCCTATACTTGAGATAGTATTCATTCCCTTACCCCTGTGTTCCTATACGTGAGATAGTATTCATTCCAATACCAGTGTGTTCCTATACTTGAGATAGTGTTCATTTCCCTACCCCTGTGTTCCTATACGTGAGATAGTATTCATTCCCTTACCCCTGTGTTCCTATACGTGAGATAGTATTCATTCCCTTACCCCTGTGTTCCTATACGTGCCAGAGTATCAATTCCCTTACCCCTGTGTTCCTATACGTGAGATAGTATTCATTCCCTTACCCCTGTGTTCCTATACGTGAGATAGTATTCATTCCCCTACCCCTGTGTTCCTATACTTGAGATAGTATTCATTCCCTTACCCCTGTGTTCCTATACGTGAGATAGTATTCATTCCAATACCAGTGTGTTCCTATACTTGAGATAGTGTTCATTCCATTACCCCTGTGTTCCTATACGTGCCAGAGCCTTCATTCCCCTACCCCTGTGTACCTATACATGCCAGATTATCCATTCCCTTACCCCTGTGTTCCTATACGTGCCAGAGTATTCACTCCCTTATCCCTGTGTTCCTATACGAGCCAGAGTATCCATTTCCTTACCCCTGTGTTCCTATACGTGCCAGAGTATTCATTTCCTTACCCCTGTGTTCCTATACGTGCCAGAGTATTCATTCCCTTACCCCTGTGTTCCTATACGTGCCAGAGTATTCATTTCCTTACCCCTGTGTTCCTATACATGCCAGAGTATTCATTCCCTTACCCCTGTGTTCCTATACATGCCAGAGTATCCATTCCCTTACCCCTGTGTTCGTATACGTGCCAGAGTATTCACTCCCTTATCCCTGTGTTCCTATACGTGCCAGAGTATGCATTCCCTTGCCCTTGTGTTCCTATACGTGTCAGAGTATCCATTCCCTTACCCTTGTGTTCCTATACGTGCCAGAGTATCCATTCCCTTACCCCTGTGTTCCTACACGTGCCAGAGTATCCATTTCCTTCCCCCTGTGTTCCTATACGTGCCAGAGTATGCATTCCCTTGCCCTTGTGTTCCTATACGTGTCAGAGTATCCATTCCCTTACCCTTGTGTTCCTATACGTGAGATAGTATCCATTCCCTTACCCCTGAGTTCCTACACGTGCCAGAGTATCCATTTCCTTCCCCCTGTGTTCCTATGCGTGCCAGAGTATCCATTCCCTTACCCCTGTGTTCCTATACTTGAGATAATATTCATTCCCTTATCCATGTGTTCCTATACGTGAGATAGTATCCATTCCCTTACCCCTGTGTTTCTATACGTGAGATAGTATCCATTCCCTTACCCCTGTGTTCCTATACGTGAGATAGTATTCATTTCCTTACCCCTGTGTTCCTATACGTGCCAGAGTATTCATTCCCTTACCCCTGTGTTCCTATACGTGCCATAGTATCCATTCCCTTACCCCTGAGTTCCTATACGTGCCAGAGTATTCATTCCCTTACCCCTGTGTTACTATTCGTGCCAGAGTATGCATTCCCTTACCTCTGAGTTCCAATACATGCCAGAGTATGCATCCACTTACCCCTGTGTTCCTATACGTGCCAGAGTATGCATTCCCTTACCCCTGAGTTCCTATACGTGCCATATTATCTATTCCCTTATCCCTGTGTTCCTAAACATGCCAGAGTATGCATTCCCTTACCCCTTAGTTCCTATACGTGCCAGAGTATCCATTCCCTTACCCCTGTGTTCCTATACGTGCCAGAGTATTCATTCCCTTACCCCTGAGTTCCTATACGTGTCAGAGTATTCATTCCCTTACCCCTGTGTTCCTATACGTGCCAGAGTATTCATTCTCTTACTCCTGTGTTCCTATACGTGCCATAGTATCCATTCCCTTACCCCTGAGTTCCTATACGTGCCAGAGTATTCATTCTCTTACTCCTGTGTTCCTATACGTGCCATAGTATCCATTCCCTTACCCATGAGTTCCTATACGTGCCATAGTATCCATTCCCTTACCCCTGCGTTCCTATACGTGCCAGAGTATTCATTCCCTTACCCCTGTGTTCCTATACGTGCCAGAGTATACATTCCCTTACCCCTGAGTTTCTATACGTGAGATAGTATCCATTCCCTTACCCCTGTGTTTCTATACGTGCCAGAGTATTCATTCCCTTACCCCTGTGTTCCTATACGTGCCAGAGTATCCATTCCCTTACTCCTGTGTTCCTATACGTGTCAGAGTATCCATTCCCTTACCCCTGAGTTCCTATACGTGCCAGAGTATCCATTCACTTACCCCTGAGTTCCTATACGTGCCAGAGTATTCATTTCCTTACCCCTGTGTTCCTATTCGTGCCAGCGTATGCATTCCCTTACTTATGAGTTCCTATACATGCCAGAGTATGCATTCCCTTACCTCTGAGTTCCTATACGTGAGATAGTATCCACTCCCTTACCCCTGTGTTCCTATACGTGTCAGAGTATCCATTTCCTTACCCCTGTGTTCCTATACGTGCCAGAGTATTCATTCCCTTACCCCCTGAGTTCCTATGCGTGCCAGAGTATCCATTCCCTTACCCCTGTGTTCCTATACGTGTCAGAGTATCCATTCCCTTACCCCTGAGTTCCTATACGTGCCAGAGTATCCATTCCCTTACCCCTGAGTTCCTATACGTGTCAGAGTATTCATTCCCTTACCCCTGTGTTCCTATTCGTGCCAGAGTATGCATTCCCTTACCTCTGAGTTCCTATACATGCCAGAGTATGCATTCCCTTACCTCTGAGTTCATATAAGTGAGATAGTATCCACTCCCTTACCCCTGTGTTCCTATACGTGCCAGAGTATCCATTCCCTTACCCCTGAGTTCCTATACGTGCCATAGTATGCATTCCCTTACCTCTGAGTTCCTATACATGCCAGAGTATCCATTCCCTTACCCTTGTGTTCCTATACGTGCCATAGTATCCACTCCCTTACCCCTGTGTTCCTATACGTGCCAGAGTATCCATTCCCTTACCCCTGAGTTCCTATACGTGCCAGAGTATTCATTCTCTTACCCCTGTGTTCCTATTCGTGCCAGAGTATGCATTCCCTTACCCCTGTGTTCCTGTACGTGCCAGCGTATGCATTCCCTTACCCCTAATTCCTATAGATACGTGCCATATTATCTATTCCCTTACCACTGTGTTCCTATACGAGCCAGAGTATGCATTCCCTTACCCCTGAGTTCCTATACGTGCCAGAGTATCCATTCCCTTACCCCCGTGTTCCTATACGTGCCAGAGTATTCATTCCCTTACCCCTGTGTTCCTATACTTGAGATAGTATCCATTCCCTTACCCCTGTGTTTCTATACGTGAGATAGTATCCATTCCCCTACCCCTGTGTTCCTATACGTGCCAGAGTATCCATTTCCTTACCCCTGTGTTCCTATACGTGAGATAGTATCCATTCCCTTACCCCTGTGTTCCTAAACTTGAGATAGCATTCATTCCCTTACCCCTGTGTTCCTATACGTGAGATAGTATCCATTCTCTTACCCCTGTGTTCCTATACGTGCCAGAGTATCCATTTCCTTACCCCTGTGTTCCTATACTTGAGATAGTATCCATTCCCTTACCCCTGTGTTCCTAAACTTGAGATAGTATTCATTCCCTTACCCCTGTGTTCCTATACGTGCCAGAGTATTCATTTCCTTACCCCTGTGTTCCTATACGTGCCAGAGTATTCATTCCCTTACCCCTGTGTTCCTATACGTGCCAGAGTATGCATTCCCTTGCCCTTGTGTTCCTATACGTGTCAGAGTATCCATTCCCTTACCCCTGAGTTCCTATACGTGCCATAGTATCCATTTCCTTACCCCTGTGTTCCTATACGTGAGTTAGTATTCATTCCCTTACCCCTGTGTTCCTATACGTGCCAAAGTATCCATTCCCTCCCCGCTGTGTTCCTATACATGCCAGAGTATTCATTCCCTTACCCCTGTGTTCCTATACGTGCCAGAGTATTCATTCCCTTACCCCTGTGTTCCTATACTTGAGATAGTATTCATTCCCTTACTCCTGTGTTCCTATTCGTGCCAGAGTATTCATTTCCTTCCCCCTGTGTTCCTATACGTGCCAGAGTATTCATTTCCTTCCCCCTGTGTTCCTATACTTTCCAGAGTATTCATTTCCTTCCCCCTGTGTTCCTATACGTGCCAGAGTATGCATTCCCTTACCCCTGTGTTCCTATACGTGTCAGAGTATTCATTTCCTTCCCCCTGTGTTCCTATACGTGCCAGAGTATTCATTTCCTTCCCCCTGTGTTCCTATACGTGCCAGAGTATTTATTTCCTTCCCCCTGTGTTCTTATACGTGCCAGAGTATCCATTCCCTTACCCCTGTGTTCCTATACGTGAGATAGTATTTATTCCCTTATCCCTGTGTTTCACTCCCTCTTCTCATTCGTGCTTTCCCGCTGTACCTTAAATATCATGCAATTATCAAAATCCTTGTTGAGTCTCCCTCTCTCTCTCTCTCTCTCTCTCTCTCTCTCTCTCTCTCTCTCTCTCTCTCTCTTTCTCTCTTTCTCTCTCTCAGGCTCACTCGCTCGCTCGCTTGTTTGTTGCATCTGTGCCGTTGTGCATGACGTCTGGTTTTTCTTGGCGTTTATGTATTCAAGTCCGTCTGAACATAAATCTGTCATGGAGTCTACTATACTGTTCTCCATCTGTCTCTGTATCTTTCCGTCAATGAATCTAATCGTAAGCATCACGGTAGGACCGCATGTGTGCATAACCGCTTCTATTTATTCATGTTTTTCTGAGCCCTTCATTCCCATTGTTCACTAGTCCCTATACTTGTCTGTCTACATATATATATATATATATATATATATATATATATATATATATAGGTCTGTCCGGGGTAAGAATAAAAGCACAGCATCTCCTTGCGTGATAAGTAAGAGGCAAATGAGTACGGATATCAGGACCAGTTCTGGTGATTTTTGTGTTCAATGGCCCGATATAGCCTACAAAAACTAGTTAGTGGTCATACATTTCTATTAATTCATTTTCTGTCTGTCAGTCTATCTGTCTGTATGTCTGTATGTCTGTCTCTCTGTCTGTCTGTCTGTCCTTCCGTCCGTCCGTCCGTCCGTCCGTAAGTCCGTCTCTCTCTCTCTCTCTCTCTCTCTCTCTCTCTCTCTCTCCCAAAACCTACATTCACCACCCTGGCGGCGACTGCCCAAAATTCGCGCTTCTGTCATCTCCCGCATCACCCGTCTCTTCCCCCGGTCTTTCTTCACCTCAACCTTACCGCCACTTTACTCATCCCTCTTTCTCTCCTTTCTTTCCTCTTCTCTCTCGGTCTTTCACTTGCCACCTTTCTCTGCCGTCTTTTAGCTTGGCGTCGTTGGGAAAGAGCGAGGGAAAGAGGGGGTGGAAATAACTCAATCCGTGCTCACCCAATACACAGCTGCAGGGGTGAC
>JAWQFJ010029880.1:100000-105000 GCA_034096865.1 Theodoxus fluviatilis | reverse complement strand
TGTGTGGAAGTTTGTGTCATGTATACATGCAGACATGTACGCGCTCGCGTCTCCTGTCGTTGAAACATGCATCCGGGTACACAGGACTGTTCCCAGGGGCGAGGGAGACATGCACTTGTTTCTCTTTGCATGTACCACGGCATGTCGTGTATTTTTTGTTCATGCATTCTTTGTGTGGGAGTGCCCAGACAATTAATTTAAAGATAAAAATGTTGTAAGTTTTGAATATCTCTCCTTTATTTCTTTTGCTTCCCGGATGCAGTTACGTCTGCTATTGCCACTCTAGTTCACCACCCTCCACCCACCCACCCACACACACACCAAGGCGTAGAACCTACTGCCCCCAAAGTAAAGACATTGCAATCATTGTGCCACGGCCTGCAAAACACTGACGAGCCTGTATAAGTTTGGATGAATGGGTCGTTTGTGCAGTTCCTGCAACGGTCTCTTCCATGAATGACACGCGACAGGAACATGTGAGAGACGACAGAAACACAGCCCAAGGGCGGTCCTCCTCCTTCTCTCACAATCTGTGGTCACAGTGTCATGCTCTGGTTGATGAATAATGCATCGACGCTGTTGCTACATTTTCACCAGCGTACGGAGAAATGACTCTTAAATGTAACAAAAACCGACAGTGCAGACTGTGTGTTAGAACTCACCTTGCCCCGACGAATGACCCAGAAGGGAATGACTATAACGAGATGTGGAGAAAGGAAGGAATATATTTTCAACCTGAATAGCCTACCAGATTCAGTTGTCACAGCTGCCTCAGCTGATGACTTTAAAGTTGATCTCGACGAACACTGGAAAGATCTCCCCACTCTCTAAGCACCAGAATGCCAAAATATGCAATAGACTTGATGTAGTAGCTAGCCCGCCACGCATTGCAGCAAAGTTATTTTATCACTTGGAACGTCGAACAGGCCTTACGAAAGGCCTCAAACGTCCTAAAAGTCAAGTCATGTCAAGTATTTCATTGGAGGATAACCAGCTAGAGAGGCCTTCCGTAGCAAATCTCGACATACAAACGGATCATCAGAGAAAAAAAAGCATAATGGTAAGAACGAGACTGCAGAGGAGGAGGAGGAGGAGGAGGAGGAGGAGGAGGAGGAGGAGGAGGAGGAGGAGGAGGAGGAAGGAGGAAGGAGGAAGGAGGGAGGAGGGAGGAGGGAGGAGGAGGAGGAGGATTTTCCTAACCTTCAAAGTACAAATGCACGACAAATCTCTCAAAGCGCACACATCTCCACACAAGCCTGACACCTATGAATAAATTTTTAAAAGTTTTGGGACACTCACCACGACACACACTGGGATCATATTCAGGTACAAGGTCCACATCAGTATTCCAAAGACATTTCCAACCTTCTGCAGCTTTTCCCGCCTCGAGGCAGACTGAAACCCACCTGAGGAACACCCTGCGACCAGGCCGCCTATGACTAACCATCAAGACAGGGTGCTGAAGAGGGACAAGGTCAGTGGAAGGAGGAGCCAGCAGTCTGGCCATGAAGTACAGCGCAATACATCTTTCTCACCGTAATTAGTGTCGCCGCCGTCACCCGAGGTAATCCATTATTTAAATTCGTCATTTTGAGACGTGCCCATCTGCCGTAAAAACCGCAGAGTTCTGGGCCGGTAGGAAGGATGCTTTGTGGTCTTGAGTTACCTCAGGCAGACAAAGGAGAGAACTTGGCCTTGCCTAACAAGGAAGGAATTAGCGTGTCTGTAAAAACGCCACGACCAGCAGGTCCTCCGACCAGGCCACCAGAGGGTCGTAAAAGTCGCCTAGTACTTCCGGTCTTCTCTGGGCGCTCATCTCGACAGCGACAACAGGAGATCATTCACATCCTGTCTGCCCTATCCGAATCGTTTGTATCTGCTCCTGCCAAGAAGAGTTGTGGTGGAAAGCAGGGGGTGTATTGTGGCCTGCCCAATGCTTCCTTTCCCCAGCTCATCGCCCTCGTGCACCCTCTAATGACTGGGTGGCGAGCGGCAGAGCTCGCCAACGAGCTGCCTGAGCCCTGTCCCACGTAAATCATCCTCGCTTCTTGCCCCATTGAGCAAAGAGCCGTTACAATCTGTAAGAGAGGGGAGAGATTTTCCCCATCATAAATTACCCGTGGTCTCATTTAGGCTCATTAGCCCATGCCCTCAGATGGACTACTTTCCATCTCCTGCAAATGAGAGAGACATAAATTTCAATACGACGGGGAGAATGGTTTATGGCCGTTTATAATTCAGCCCGCCGCTCCTCTATCAAATCGCCGTAAGACGCCGGTGATAGATCGTCTGTCGGCGACGGTATTACGCTATTGTAGTGTGGCCCGCTCCAACCTTTTCTGAACATGATGACCGCCTCCAAACTCATTTGTCCCGGGACGGTCGTGGCAAAGGACGGGTGGGAAATGGGGCTTTTCTTCTTGGGGGAAGGCAGAGGGAGACGTTGCGAGAGAGACAGGGGGATAAGTAATAGCCTTCTCCCCTGAGGAGGCAAAAGCATCGTATTCTGAGGGGATTTCCACAGTCGTCAGGCAACCGGACCCGACTGCGTTTTTCTGTCCGCCTGCAGCCGGTGAGAGACAGAGAGACAGGCAGAGACAGAACTTGTTCGCCTCTTGTGGCATGCCTCAACCCCAAGCAGAGCACCGCGTCTCGGATTTGCATGGATCTATATAAACTGCCAGGGTTTTCCCGCTTCCTCGATGGCGAGGAACGAAGAGCTGGGAGCAACGTTAGCAGAGCGCGGGTCGCTAGCCCTGACTTTTCTGGTGGGAACAGACAGCGGGCTACAGCGCGGATCGAGCGGCCGGGCCTGGACCAATCAGGTACACCCCGCCTCTCCAGGCCCGACGCTGGGGCTCTGTGCCTTTTCCCTACCGTCTGCCGTCCTGCAAGTCTCCCAGAGAGCGGCGCCCCGAGTTTACAGCCCTCCTGACAAGCGGATCGCAAGGTAGGATTAACTTTATGGCGCTCTGCGCCTACACAGCGCGGCTCTTCCTGACCGATCTCTCGTGTCTAGGAAAGTGCGGTGGTTAACATTTTCCACGTGGGACAGAACGTGATGAGATGAGTAAGATGTGTTTAGTAATACCAGTGGCTGTCGTACGGGGATTACATATCGTAGTATAGATTATAGCCCAAGCTGTTATTCACTTTTGTATGTTTTACAGTTGATCTGTTGTCGCGTTTTTGAGACTCTTAATCTGTATCTACATTTACAAACGTGACTTTAAAAAAAATAACGAACAGGAATAGCTTCCCAAGTTGCGCTGTCATCCTGCCCTTTCAGTACGAAGTGGATGCCAGCTTCACAGCCTCTCGCGTTGTCTGTATGCAGCCCTCCATTATCGGACGTGCTTTGTGCTTGCGCTATAATGGGCATTGCGGTGGCAAAGTTGGGTGGGATCAGGTTGTTGCACCAGCTGGCGACAGCTGGGGCGGAAAATGAAACGTAAGGGCAAGGTGGCTTGGAAGTGTCCAGGTCTGATGCACCTTTAAGTGGGGGAATAAGGCGTTTTGTGGTGGAATTCGTCTCGACCCCAATGACGATGGAGGAAAGCGGAAAGGAATGGATGATATTGTCTGAAAACAAGATGCATGTGCTCGTGTGAAGAAGTTACTTTTCGCTTATATTTCTTCAACCCGGTCATCGCACGCTGTCATACTGTTTACTAGAAGATATTAATCAATCATGCAGGGGGTATCTAAATTCTTACATTCCAGAAATAATTGAATTAGATCTCTAAAATAAGATCACACTGCGTTGAGTATTTAGTTGTCACAAATTAAGACGTTGGGATTTGACATCGTTAGGATTCTTTTACTCATTTGTTTGGACAAGATTAAAATACAGTGAAGCACACATTTAAAACTATAAACCTTGCAGTGTTTGTTGGTAAAACAGAAAACCAATGTATCTGAATACACACATTAAAGGTATTGCATGGATGATTTTTGAATGGAGGAATATATGGACATGTTAGAAATGAGACACAGGAATATGACTGTCAATATGAGGCATTATTCTACGAATGTCTGATCATAGCGTATGCGAAAACGGTTCAGTTGAATGTGGACAGTTTGAATGTGTGTGTGTGTGTGTGTGTGTGTGTGTGTGTGTGTGTGTGTGTGTATGTGTGTGTGTGCGAGTGTGTAGTGCGCGCGCCCACGTGCGTGTGTATGTGTGTGGATGTTGTTGCGATGCAAACGTAAATTATCGTTCATTTGTTTTACTCCATCGTAGTATCCTGCGTGATATGCATTTCTTCAGTTATCCTGCAGGTTGTGAGGGCTTTTCACAACCAAGTTCAGATTGTGAACAATTTACTGTAGCCTTTACGATTGCTTACAACAGCCAAGTTAGTTGTGAACAATTTACTTTAACCTTTATGAGGGTTTTCAACAACCAGGTTTAAATGGTAAACAGTTTACTGAAGCCTTTACTGAATCAGGCACGCTCGCATATAGGTAAGCAGCTTGCGAGATGATCAAAGGAGAAAACCAGTGCACTGCCAGGTCCTGCAATTAACACTTGCTGATTTGTCAGTTGATATAGGGAATTTAATGCATGTAGCAGTGGCACAGGCGAAAAAAACAGTTGACATTCATAGACCAGTAAGCCTACGCTCAGATGGGATTGCACCGAATAACATGATTTTTGTACTGCATTTGGACGCTCACATTTTCCTTTCAGTTAGCACAAAGGAAGTGACATAATTCTCCCTTTATATGTGTTTCATTCCCTTGTGGCACATCGCTGCATCTTTCCTTTTCTATTGTTTTGCGTCCTGTTTCATTTTGACAAGAAATATCGGCAAGAAGAGTCGGTTATCGCTTGTTTCCATACACTGTAAGCATTTTCCCATGTGCAAAACTGTAAGTATATACTTTGTCAGTTGTCTGCTATTCATATTTGGCCTTACTATCAAAAATGTGATAGCCATGAGCAGATTACAGATGTGCATTCGGTAATACTCAGTGTGCTTTCACTTGCCACTTTT
>JAWQFJ010029880.1:87500-95000 GCA_034096865.1 Theodoxus fluviatilis | reverse complement strand
AGCTGCTTTCAACATGGTGACACCGGCCTCTTTCTCGCGCGATACTAGCCTTCCTCGCATCTATGCAACGCGCCCCTGATCAGACCACTGACCTTCAGCGCGCAGCTACAGCGTCGGCGATGACCCAAGGAGGGCGGGGTCACAAGGCCATTGGTCAGAAGTAGCCGGAGAAGGCGGGGTTTCTCTGTGCTGTCGTTAATTAGGCATGCCTGTAGGACTCCCCTGTGCGTGGATGGAAGTGTGTCGATCCAATCCTGTTCTTTTCTATCCTGCCCTATCCAATCCATTGTATCATCTCGTGTTCTTGCTTATCATCCAACCCGATGGGCAAAATGTGTATAGTTCTCTGTCCACTGTTTACATGTTCGTGTCATTGGATTTTTCAAATGACCAGTCACTCCGGTGACATAGCATTGTTTGTGATAGTTTAGTTCTGCCTAGTGCTAAATACGTCCCTAAGCCCTTTGCCCTGATCTCCACGCTCTCGTGCTGATGTTAATGCAAAACGTGTTGTAATAAGACTACTGCAGGATTAACACTGTGCACGGCGGAAAGCGATTGGACAGCTGAAGATAGTAGAATTAAAGAGATGACTGTCTGTCCACGTTGCCACGTGTAAGGATGCCCTTGTGGCACATGAATCAGTGGATGAACAACATACGGAGTAATGGTATACTTTTTTTCGCTTGATACCTTCATAAATCAGCACATTCCTCGATCTCTTGCTGGTGAACTGAAGAGGCAGTCACGTTGTACGACCAATATAGATGTTTTCTCCGAAAGCAACCCAACACAGAGACTTAGAAATGTAACACTGTCTGCGTGCTGTTCTTTTCCGTTTTGCTCTGTTATCCACTCTTCGCGAATGACTTGTGGAACAACACATACATCGTGCGTAAATTTATTCGTTCTTTCATTTCATTGGCAGACGTAATTATAAACTTTTGGGCCCCAAACTGTCAACCAGTAAAGTATTATAAAACACTACCTCTCAACGGGACTGGTAAAACACGTCGCATAAACTAAACGTGAAACTTTGACTACAATAAAGCAACTTAGAAACACACACTCTTCACATAGTTCGAATAGTCCGCTAGCAATGGCGTGTGTACGCACTATGCAGGAAGTGACGCTACACGCTCTTTTGGAGAGGTGAGTCGGCAGACATCAAAGGAGCCGGCATACGGCAAACGTCATTCTGTGGCTCAGGCCTCGCAGAAAAGTAATCAGAGGGCATCGACGGAAGCGACAGCTGTAGAACTCATCGGACCAGCCCCAGGTGGGCTGAAGAGGTTTCGGTTGAGCGGAGGAGGCGGAGAAACTGGATTTCCGTGCCACAAGTCGTGGTCCAGCGGCTGGCGCCAAGATGTGGATGCAGAACCCAACGTCAAGGTCGAGTTGCTGGCCGAGAATCTTGATTTCGTGCTCGGCTGGCGAAGTGACAGGTGAGGCGGATTCCGGCGCTCTTACAGCTGCATCCTGAAGCTTTGGCCTTGATTCATGTCGTACACATGGGGTGCAGCCACATCTGCAGATGAAATAGGTAGAAGTGGTGAAACCCTAGAGCCGTCGATAGGCCCCTGAAGAATTCCACTCCCAGCTCTTTGGAACTCAATCTTGAAGGCGTTCCTTGATTTTACTGGTAGTTGTTCCATTTTGGGGAGGCAATTTATTAGTTTACCATGTGGACCATTTTGTACAAAATAATGTAGTATATGATAAATTCGTTACGTCCTTATATGTCTGCGTGTGCGAATGAAGCAACAGATGTACTCTACGTCGTTAACCAAATTTCGGCAGTGAGTTTTGAATATATAGCAAAATCGGTAAAAGTTTTCAATGCTGATGAGATCTGCATAATTTTTCTGGCTCGATAAGCTTCCTCAGTCAGTTCTGCTTTTAATTAGTAATGCAAATTAATTGTTTTTAAGCAACCCTTTCCATTGCGTTATCTTTCATAGCGACGAATTCATTTTTAAAACTGTTGTCTAAAAACGTATTTCTGATGCAAAATAGTCCTTAAAAGTGTATTGCTAGTTGTAAGTCCTTTTGACAATGGACGTCATCCTCATTGAGTTTTGTGAGCTTTTTACAGCACTCAGTAACAGAAGAATAAAACCTACATGCATTGTTACCCGCATGAGTTGATAAGTTTAAGTGCAAGACACTTAGTTGACGAAATGGCAAGGATATTTGTATTGTAACATTTTCTCACACATTTCGTTTACACAATGGTTTTCATTTCATTACGCATCGCATTGTTAGTTCCTTGGGGATTTTTTGCCCTCTGCTCACTGAATTGGTAAACCGACATCCATGTAGAATGTTAGGTATTAAAGATATGTTGCTAAACACTTGTTCTAATTTCAAGAACTTACTCATGTACAAATTTTAAGTGGGTCCCCGCCCCCCCCCCCCCCCCCCAAAAAAAAAAAAAAAAAAAAAAAAGTGCGGTGAGGGGCGTGTTGCTTAGCCTACCTAGGCGGCAAATACTAGGTGGCAAATATTAGGTGGCAAAAAATAATAGGCCGATGTAATGTATGTGTCAACCATCTGATTGCCTTTGCATCTGCTTTCAACGTGTTGACACATGTTCACACCGACCTATTCCTCGCAAGATCTTGCAAGGTGTCTAACGTAAGAAACGTGCCACAGAACTCACCCATGTAAACCTCACGCACTCGTGTGACGTCACGCCGCAAATGCGCGCCAGTTTGAGACAAGGCGTTCGGTGGCGCATCGCTTGCGTCAGTATCCTGCATAAACCTTGCAAAACACGCACGACGAGTGCGTTTCCCACAGCGTCTCGCTCGCAAGGGGGCACAAGGTTTGCCGAGGAAGCTGCGGAGTGCTCTCTAGCCGCGGGAGTCTGGAAGGCCCCTTCTCAGACTGCAGTGCCTGTAATGTGCTCCTCACTGTCCGAGAATTGAAAAGTGTACGTACACGGAAGTATTTGCTGTTCGAGTGTTCATTTGTTTATTTTCATGAATATGTATATAGGTTACATCTAGACAAACACTGTCGACATCTTTTTTATCGCTGCATACATGAAGGAGCGTTAGTTCACCGAACTTGTTCCCTCTCTGAATTATGTCCCTTGAATCGATCGAATTGTGTCGAGACATAACATGTTACTTGTTAGACAAAATTTTCTACAGGTGAACCCGGGTTGCTTTCTTTTCTTTGGAATAGTTCCCGCGCCATTCAAGATGTCCCATGGGATGATCTATCAAGTGAACAACTCCTGTGATGTCTGTATCGTCATGTTACTTCATCTATCGGCAACTTCTTCAACGCCTCTCTCGCCAGGACGCAGCCATGTTCTCTCGGACTTTCACCGTGCCAATTGATGATTGGCTGTTGCCTAGTACCCCACCTTGCATTGGCCTTGTTCGCGAGAAATTATTCGCCGACTAGGTAGGCTGAGCAACACGCCAAAGAAAAGCCCGTGCTTGCTACAGGCGGTCCTACGGAGTCGAGAGCGACGAGGGGAGCATACCGAGCCGATTCTAGTCGCTTGTGAAACGCTTGGACGTTGCAAGTTTCCACCGGTCTTCAGGAGGTCCCACTAGGCAGGGAGCAGCTCGCGTTGCTCGTGTGACGACCCTTTTGAAGGGCGTTGTAATAGCAGTCACTGCCACGTGCCACCCTTAGTCAGCAACACTTTACTATTTTCCATCACTTTTCACGGGTAGTTTAGAAAACATTTCAGTTGAATTTCTGTCCATGATCATGCAAAGATTATTACCTCTCTTCTGTTTTTAAAAGAGAAGTAAAGATGGCTTTTTATATTGCAGCTTTTCACCCACTCATGGATGCTCTAACCGCACAGTTTTACCCCCTGGTCTTCAGGTCACTCTTATTATCGCTGCATCCCTGTGGTGGATACAGACAGCATGCGAATGAACTCGCCATTGCTATCTTTCACAATTTTTCATCTCACCCCTCACAGGTACCCGTTTTACTCCTGGGTGAGGAGAAGGAATGTGAGTAAAGCACCTTGATAAAGGATGCAGCTATGGGATCCACGAAGCTTCTAGCGCCGTACCCACCAGCGACTGCTTGCAGGTCAAGCGTACTAACCACTCGGCCTCTTAGACGCCAAGCTAAGTAGCTTGAGTGTTCAGTTTTTCTGCAGCTAAAGATCTCTGACAGTAGGCTTGTTCAGGAGGCGCAGCGCTGCCAAGCGCTGCGCAGCGCTGCATGTTTTTTACTCCTGAACAGCAATTTTTGGGCGTGATTCACTCAGCGCTGAGCAGCGCTGTGCATCACAGATCCAAGGTTATTCACACGATTTTCAAAATGGCGTCTTCGATCCCGCACTGGCCGTCGATGCGTAAAATAACCCTCAGAAACATCATTTTGGGACTGGAACGGGCTTTATTTGCCCCAAGCGCTCTGTATGCACGAGTAATGGCAAGTAAGGATGACACAGTAGTAGACTTTATTCATGCAGAATACATTTAAACGTGCATAAATGATGTCTGTGGCTAAGAAAACACTTTCTTAGCGTTTAGCAACACAACATGGGGCGCAGAAGATTTACCTCCCCTTTAACAAGTGAAGCGCTGCACCAAATAATATTATGTAGGTGTTCAGGAGAGGCAAAGAGCGCTCAATTGCCAACATGAAGCGCTCATGCAGCGTTTTGTACTCCTGAACAAGCCTTTTGTTTCGACGTATTTCACATGTGGGGCTTATATAACTCTTCATGCTTTAAGGAACACGTAACACGCCTGTATCCCTCACCTTAGATTATGACCCACAGATACACCACACCTGTCGATTAAGGAGCTCAAGCAGTAACACTTTTTATTGATTTGTCACTTTACTGCGATAGTTACAGGAGAGCGGTGATTTGCACAGTATGACTTAAGCACAAACTCGTGTAATTTTTAAAGGGAACGAACCGCTGCCAATCATCGCGGAGGCAATGAGCCAAAGAGATTAATGGGCCAAAAACAAGATACGACCTCGTCCACTTCTTTCCATGCATTGATCCCTCTCCAATGCCTTAAGCAGGACGGCTGCGTCATCCACATTCGGTATTCAAGCGGCATAATTGTACAGGCCCGCTTTGATTTCGATGGGTGCTTTACTGACAAGAACTGGTCAGATCTATCAGAACTGTAACAAAAACCAGCATTGGCACGGTATTTGACCGCAGGTGATTCTCGCAGCCTTCAAAAGAGAGGACACACTTTAGCCTATGAGCATGCTTTCTTAATTCACTGTCTGTTTCGAGCATCTCGGAAATCGGTAAAATCGAGTACATTAGATGTATACGTTATTGTTGGGAAGCTGAAATGTAATGTACTGTGTAATGTAAGTAGAAGAAAATCACTCACGATCAGAACAAAGACGAATTTTCGATAGTTTCAAACTCTAACTACCAAAATATGTCTAGAGGGCTTTCTTTTCTCAAAAGACAGATCTGCTTTTTCACCAAAACGTCATTAACTGAAGTTTTGTGTTTGATGACAAATGTTTCATCGTCTACGTAGAGTTGAGAGAGAGAGAGAGAGAGAGAGAGAGAGAGAGAGAGAGAGAGAGAGAGAGAGAGAGGTTATCACAGGCAGAAGTGTTATCAGGGAAGGGTCGACTGAGGCAAACGGAAGACATCACCGGGTTTTGCATCCGCCAAACACTCCCGCCAGTGAGAGGAACCTGGGAATGGTTTGTTCGAGAATGCTTCATGCGTTTCCATAGCGACTTCTCTGTCAGGGATACGTGACCGTCTCTTTATAGTTGTTTGAATGCTATGTTGTGAGCGCATGCGTGGATGTGCATGCAATACGGGTAACAATGTATTTCAGTGCCATAGAAACAAAGGCTATCTTTGACTCTCACCCAGAGATGAAAGCAAGAAAGGTTGCTGAGAAGGCTCATCCGTCAATGTATATGTGGTTATACATTTGTGCGTGCCTGTGTGCGTGCCTGTGTGCGTGCCTGTGCACGTGCGGGCGCGGGTGTGCGTACATGCTTATGTTACTATGTATGAACATCGTCTACTTGTTATTCCGTTGAAGTTTGCCATTCGCACGGCGTATGCGGACGCATGCGAGCTTGAACACGTGCACATGTGTCCAAAAACCCAAAGCCTTCAGCTTCTTCAAAATGGCGACGTGACATTCTTCTTAACAAGACGCCGTTTAGTTTGGCATTAGGGAAATTTAGGGCAAGATCGACCTAGCATTCGAGTGGTGTTGGTGTGTGTGCGAGTGGTGTTGGTGTGTGTGCGAGTGGTGTTGGTGTGTGCGAGTGGTGTTGGTGTGTGTGCGAGTGGTGTTGGTGTGTGTGCGAGTGGTGTTGGTGTGTGTGCGAGTGGTGTTGGTGTGTGTGCGATTGGTGTTGGTGTGTGTGCGAGTGGTGTTGGTGTGTGTGCGAGTGGTGTTGGTGTGTGTGCGTGTGGTGTTGGTGTGTGTGCGAGTGGTGTTGGTGTGTGTGCGAGTGGTGTTGGTGTGTGTGCGAGTGGTGTTGGTGTGTGTGCGAGTGGTGTTGGTGTGTGTGCGAGTGGTGTTGGTGTGTGTGCGAGTGGTGTTGGTGTGTGTGCGAGTGGTGTTGGTGTGTGTGCGAGTGGTGTTGGTGTGTGTGCGAGTGGTGTTGGTGTGTGTGCGAGTGGTGTTGGTGTGTGCGCGAGCGCGGTCAGATGTCAGGTGGTCAAAAACGCGATGTTGCGTTTCGACATGAGGAGATATCGCTACCGTCAGCGCACATTTTCCTTATGCTTTTCTAAACCTTAAAAAAAAGTTGAATTGACCTGCCTTTTTGTAACTTTCTCCTCATTCTTCCATTTAATCAATGTGCATTTCTGCGAATGTTTTACCTTTTTCTGTCTCGCTTTCTCTTTGTGTCTTTGTGTCTGAGTTTCACTGTGTTTCTGTGTCTCTCTGTCCGTCCTCTCTCCCCCCCCCCCCCCCCCCCCTCTCTCTCTCTCTCTCTCCGTTTTCCAAACTCGCTCTTCTGTAATGAGATTTCAAAGAAACAACTCTTTGTACTTTCAAACTCGTCCTCAAGCAACATATCCCCAGTGGGAACGTCACTGGGTCATGATCCTCATTGTGTTTCGGGTCGAGGAGAGCTCATTATTACCAGAGACAGACACTGCGGGCAGGTTATTACGGCGGGAGTCGGGATGGCGGCAAAGGCGATTACGTAGCCAGCCGCGTCACAAAACCCTAGTGACGTAACGCACGTGCTGCCGTGGCATCCAAGATGGCAGGTTTCGAGGTTCCTCTCCAAATATGCCTTATCAGCGGATCTGCCGCAGACGCTGTCAGCTTCAATTTCTCGTCCAGCGACTCAAGGACAAAAGTCGGGGTAGTCCCGCTACCACGAAGCCTCGTTTCCATTCCGAAGTCAGGCCAGCGTTAGGATGGTCCGGAGAGAATTTTGTAGATCCATGGCACGGGTAAATATATCGTTTCTGTGATGGGAGAAAGCGTGACAAGACTCCAAAGAATGAGTGTTCTACATAGTAACATATAGGATATATTGTTG
>JAWQFJ010029880.1:55000-82500 GCA_034096865.1 Theodoxus fluviatilis | reverse complement strand
GCCTTTTCCCCTTTGCTCAGCCGAGAGCCGCGCTTCGCCTGCAATCTCGCCCTGCCTGAGGTCCACCACTCGCAGGCCCACCCAGGGTCAGAACGAGTTTACACAGAGAAGTGCTTTTCGGCCCAATCCAGATCTGTCCTGATCTTGTACGGCTTCAAATGACAGGGGAGGACGTCCCGAAGGGAAATTTTCTAAACCGGCGAGGAGGAGGAGGAGGAGGAGGAGGAGGAGGAGGAGGAGCAGCAGCAGCAGCAGTAGCAGCAGCAGCAGCAGCAGCAGCAGGAGTGGTTTAACTCGCATTCCTGCAATCTCTCTCTCTCTCTCTCTCTCTCTCTCTCTCTCTCTCTCTCTCTCTCTCTCCGTGCTCACCATCAAACACTACGTCACAAGCGCGTCTCTCATGCAGTCAGTGAAGAGCACGCCTCAATAAGCCAGCTGACCTTGGTGCAGCGTCACTGAATGCATCCGAACACTACTAACAAAATCTCTTCATCTCCCCACTGCAAGTCATGACAATGCGCAAACAACACTTGAAAACCAGCGCTGGCTGGAGTAATCATACCACATTTGGGAATAGCACACACAACCAGGGATTAAGAGGTCCTCTTTGATCACTGGATCCCATGCCTTACGTCTTGTTTTCCGTGTGTCCTAGGATGGAATTGTCAAGGTCGCAGTGAGGGAAACCGTGCTGGTTTTCGAGTCAGATGGAAAGAAAAAAGGACATAAAAAACACTGGGAAAAGATCAATGTCTACAGCGGGGCGACTGGCGGAAGGGTTCTGGTTACGCCTGGGTGACGTCCTATGTGTTTACCAGAGGACCGAAGGGAACTAACAATAGCGAGCCAGCCCTGCTCCCAGCAAGCGCTTTTTTCTCCTTTAGAATCATGGATATGGATATCTCTGTACTGGTCTTACCCTATGAGGAGGCTGGTGGGTCTACGGCCTGAACTTTTGCTGGTTGTCGTTCGTTATAACTGGATATTTTCATTGTATATTGTTGGATAAAATATAGCCATAAGCTTCCTCAAATTTGCATATGCTTGCTCCCCAAGTTTTAAAAGGGCTTTGATAAAATATGTTTTACTCATAATTGAATAAAGCTCAATAATAGTTGTGTGTGTGTGTGTGTGTGTGTGTGTGTGTGTGTGTGTGTGTGTGTGTATGTCTGTGCATGTGTATGGTGCGCCCATACACATTTACACGCATGACTATGTGTGCATGCTCGTCCGCCTGCGCGCGCGGGTGCCCGTTTCTGCGTTTCCCCAAAAATCTGCTCAGTTCTAATGATAGCGTGATGACATCATGGAACTGCCAAAGACTTCCTAGATTCAAAGCGCTACAGTGCATTACTCTTTAGGAACCATCTATACCTAGGTCGTCATGACCAAAATTCCTTCGGGAAGAGTTTGACAACTTTAATCATTCAACAGAGTCAATATAATTTAAACAATAAATCATTGAAATCCCGTTTCACTCGCAAACTCGCCTTGTCAACTTCCTTCACTCTTTTTCCAACCCCGATCTACCGACGCAAACTTTGCCACAACTAGAGGCAAGCTTTTTTCCTTCTGCCTCTCGCCTCCATGTCTGGTGAAATTAGCTTCCCCACTTCCCTGCTTACGCGCCGCTATCAGCGGAGTGCAGGGTGAGAAACAACAGTTTGCCGGCTGTATCCGGTACTTGTGGCATTCGGGATAGGCATAAGATAAGAATCGCGAAAAATAAACATCTGACAGATCCTAGAGCGGCGATCTCTGCTGGGCTGGCCCCTGTGATTGTTGCAGCAGCTGTATCTGTCTGCCGCGCTCCTCGTCCTGCCTGCCAGCCTTGCCGACCCAGGATGTTGCGTGGCTGTCCTAGTCGCCCGCCATTTCCCTACAAGTCCTCAACGATCATCGTGAATTTTTGGGAGTCTGTCGGCGCTTTCTGGAGCTGCACGGCTTACCCCTGCCTCCCCCATGCACGTCTGCATGAAAGTCCCATGCATGCAGATGAAGACGAAGGTCGTTTGTCGTTTGTTTGGTTGTCAAAGAGAAGTGAGGTTTTAAAAATGCCGCCGTTTAACTTGATCAAAAATGAGTTTTAAAATGCATGACACGTTTCGTGGTTTTGAAATATAAGTATACACATGTATAAGAAGGCTCTGTGGCATTATCAATGACTATTTTGTTACGGCTTATGGCCTTAGAGAGCATGCTTAATGCACTATAATTTACGAGCAACATTGCGTTATGTGTATGTAGAGAACACGTGTGCTTAGAATGTCAAGTAAATATCTTCGAGGTTGCACTGGTCTTGAAAGTATTGGCATTGCACATGACTCATGTGGACACATTTATCACTGTCCGCCGTGCGTAAGCATTTGAGGACAACTTACTCAGGGGTTGATGACAGCATCTTCTTGAGAGTATGTAGGATCCAATCATTTCATGAACTAAATAACAACGTGTCTGTTGATGAGGGTTCTAGATCGTAGATACAATAATCATTTGTGATCGAGATATAAAGGTAAACCCTGTTTCTTCTCCAAAGAGATATGTATCAGAAGTCTACTTCCAGCTGATACTGAGAGGTAGATGTCGCAATTTTTGCGAGGTTTCAAACTACTTATCCGTGGACATGACACACTCAAATTCTGGTTTTACCCCGAAGAAATGTGAATCGGGTAACAATAACGTCGCAGCGGAAGCTGTTAATCAAGCACCGCGAATGTTTAGAACTGATAAATAGAGCTGACAGGGGTGGCAACCCGTCACAGGCGACACGGGAAGGGAGTGCACATTTCAACCAAGACGTTTGCAGGAGCGGCTCGGCAACTCAATGCATCAGCAGCGACTGAGTCTATGAACAGCAAATGTCTCCATCATTTTATCAGTCATGCTCGTATCATTTGAGAAAGGCATGATCCAAGGGCAACTCCTTCACCTCGACACTTGCAGCTACTCTTCCTGATACATGTACCACGTCGGGCAGAATGTCTTTGGACATAATTTCCGCTATTTCCCTTCCCGTCGTGAAAAGCACACTTGCTGGCGATGGCGGTGGTAGAGGTGCAGCGCGCCATTAAATATATAAAGTTGTTAGTGGCAACTTGCATCGCCGTTGGCATGTTTAGAAGCAAGCATGTGTATACACAATGAGATATATATAATTTAAACTTATGTATAAGAAAACCGCACAAAAATAGATGCTACAACGCTTTTGGAAGCATAACGAATGGGAAAAGCTTGTGAATCGTCCAGATTCTCTGAACCAATGTCGCTTAGAGATTCATTTGAATATTCTCGTTCGGGGTAAGGTTTCACTGTTACAAGTTGTTGATTCTGAAGTAGCTGCCAAGAGAGTGAGAGAACGAACGAACGAACGAAATACTTTATTTGTTTAGGCCTCTGGCCCATCACAACATAATTGTTTTTAAATCACTCTGGTTGTGCTGACGGCATCTTTTCTTCTTTTAAATGCATGACACAAGTACAATGCCACAGATCTTATCGTATTGACATTGTCGGATGCCAGCACCATAGCAATATCAATACGTTTAGCAGGATCAAACAAATTGAAAACATAATTCTGCCTTGTATCTGCGTATGCCGGGAATCTGAACAGGAAATGAATCACATCTTCATCTTCATCATTGCACGATGGACAAAGTAAAGACCGTTGAGGATCATTTGTGAAGCGGTGTCTGTGGATGATTAAATCGCTAAAACCAGCACGAAAGCGGACAAATACATCTTTGAGGATTCTCCGATCTATCGCGCACAAATACTGTTCCCGGCTGAAAACACATTTGAATTGCCTATAGAAGGCACACCTTTCACTGCTTTCAAGGGAGTTGTACCAAACTTGTACATATTTGGTTATCAGGCGTTCCCGCAGCTCCTCTAGGAATTGCTTCTCGTTATGTACATATTGCAATCTCCACAAATTTTCAAAATTATGTTTACACAGCAATGCTTTTATATCCTGCGCCCAATTTTTATCATCAGACTGTAGCAGCATGTTGTATACCTTACGAGGGTATCTAGTCGAGTCCATTTGCAAGATTCGTAACCAATATTTAATTGCACGTATCCTGGCATTGATAAATAAAGGAAATCTGCCTGTTTCGCCATAGGTAATTACGTTTGGTGCCCGAGTTGGTAAGTGTAGAAAACGTTTTAAGGCCTGTAAGTGAATGATTTCCACATTTGAACAGTCATAGAGGCCCCACAATTCTGAAGAGTACATGAGGATAGGATATATCTGCGCATCAAAAAGTTTAAAGAAGACGTTCGGCGAAATATCACCCCATTTTTTTACACACCCGATGACCTGAAGCAAGCCCGCTTTTGCCCTCTCAACCAGGTCTAGTAAGAGAGTGTGTGTGTATGTGTGCGTGAGAGAGAGAGAGAGAGAGAGAGAGAGAGACAGTCAGACAGAGAAAGAGAGACAGAGACAGTCAGACAGACAGGGGCATACATATAGAGATAGACATAGAGGGACAGACAGATAAAGATAGACTGAAAGAGAAGGACAGAGAGAAAGAGAGACAGAGACAGACAGGCAGGCAGGCAGGCAGGGACAGACAGTTAGAGATAGACATAGAGGGGCCAGACATATAGAAATAGACTGACAGAGAAAGACACAGAGAAAGATTGAGAGAGAGAGAGACAAAGAGCGAGAGAGATACAAAGAGCGAGAGAGAGAAAGAGAGCTAGAGAGAGAGAAAAGAGAGAGAGACAGAGACCGACCGACAGACAGACAGACAGACAGACAGACAGACAGACAGACAGACAGTCAGACAGAAACGTATTGTTTTTTCTCATCGCTGTATATTTCAAAGCCTGCTTTTCTCTTCATCGGAATTTCATAGCTTCCAAGGCCTTTCCTCGATTACTCTGCCGCACCACTTGTTCTTCCAGAGGGGTTTCGCGCTTTCATCATAAAACACGGTGGATAATATTATTTGTCTCCATCTCTCATCTGAGAGCGGCATGGAAAAAGAAGGACCTTTCTTCGCAAGGGGTCTTTGGCGAAGTCAGCCCATCCGTCTTCCCGTTTCTCTCACGGCCAGACAAGAATCAGCAGGTTGCTGGAACCTCAGATTGTAACCAAGTGGAAAGAAAAGCTACAAGGGCGAGCTAAAGAGCATTCTTTTGCCAAGCACAACTCTGACTGTTGTCTGCACATGGCGAGTGCTGAAAAGACCAGCAACAGTCGACGGTGAGAAGCTGAAGAGCCTCTCCATGGCGGTCTCTGCTGGTGAGAACTCTTGGGAAGAGCCCAGACGCAGACTTCGAACAAACACCATCCATCTCCTCTCCGCTCACCGGCGATCAGCGTGTAGAGAGAGCTTTGATGTATGCAATTGTAGTCGGTAAACAAGCAGGCGATCCTGGCCCTCTATGAGTACAAAGACATCGTTCATCATGCTGTCAGCACCACAGAGCGATCAGCAGCAGCCACTGTCGCTTCAGCCAGCCACGCCGTCATCGAGGCAGCCTCAGCCTGAGGAGGCTGGAATTTTTCCCAGGTTCCCCGGAACAAGCAAGAGTTGCTGGTCCTGATTTGGCGACGACCGCCATGTTGATTAGGGATTTAGCCAATAATTAGGCAGCGTTCACCAGCGGATGGGTGAGAAAGGTTTGACATTTTCCCCATCTGCTTGCAGGAAATGCTACCTGCACTCAATAAGGGCTCACGCCCTTAGCGAGAGTCAAGGGTCCGGAAGTAAACAACGAGCAGCTGCTCTCGTGAGTTGGTACATACGTGCGTGCATGCACTTGCTTGCGTGCTGGCGTATGGGTACGTTTGCATATCCACCCCCTACCCCCACCCCCCTATTTAAATGTCTTAAATACCGTATCATTTCTTCGTGTTCACAAGAATTTCTTATTACGAGGTGGACCAGGCCTGAAAAACAAAACAAAAAAATCCTGGATCTCAAAAAGAAGGTTACAAACCTCGTGACATAGACTTTTATTTGGTTCCCTGTGTCTTTTTTATATTCAGAAGTCTAAAACTGTTGCAAATGACGTTTCTTCGCTCCTATTGCTTTAGTCTCCTTTAATAATCGTGCGCTGATTTCCCTTTCTCTTTAACACCCGCCTACCCAAACACATACTTTCTCTCATATGCATTTTCCAAAGGGTGATGCTGCCTACATGTCTTCATACAAACTTCCCTCGGGCTTGCGTCTGTTTCTTCGAGCATGTTCAGAGCCAGGGAATGTATATTTCCTTGAGCTGGACGCCTTTCCCTCAGCCGTGCGAAAGATGGCATCGCCGTGTAGAGGATCCCATTTCAAAGTCGATATCTCCTGTTTCTGCTCTATCATAGCCAGACACGTGTACAGCTCTGCCTGTCCCTTGGTCTTGCTGGTGCGCGCAGATGTCAGAAACACAAACGGTGTCTTTATTTAGCTCCTATCACCTTCTCGGCTTCCTCTTGTCTGCCTCTCTCTCTCTCTCTCCCTCTCTCTCTCTATCTCTCTATCTCTCGTTGTCTCTGTCTCTCTGTATCTGTTTCTCTGTTTCTCTCTCTGTATCTCTCTCTCTCTATCTCTCTCTATCTCTCGCTGTCTCTGTCTCTCTGTATCTGTTTCTCTGTTTCTCTCTCTCTGTATCTCTCTCTCTCTCTCTCTCTCTCTCTCTCTTTTCCCGTGCAACACTCTCGCCGTCTCGAGGAAAGATCATGTGTAAAGTTACTTATGTGTTACATACAAAGGGCACATGAACTGACAACTGAAAAGTGGGAAATGGGCAGTTATGCCGAGTTGTGCGTCCTACAAAGTCAGCGAATTCTCGTTTCAAGCGTAATTTCTCCGTCGACTCAAGACAAATTATATTGCAAGTTTCATTCTTGAAATGTTGACGTCTCTATTTTTTTGCAGGGTCAGGGACATTTCTCTCCAATGAAGCCTCGACTTCAGCAATGACGAGAGAGTTTGTCTGTGACATACACAAGACTTCCGTAATGACACAACGGAATGCCTTTGAAGTCCCGTGGAAGGTAAACAGCTGAGAAACAGCCATAGCGCGTTGCTTTGGGCCGTGTTATTCCGGGCTGGCGAGTCAAAATGAGCCATGCTGGTTCCTCTCTCAATCCGAGGTTAGCTCTCTGCTGGGCTTTCTGTCGGCTTTCTGTCTTCAAAGAGTGCCTGTCTTGTCTCCTTTGTAAATTCCTTCCATACAGTTTGAGATGTTCACGACTTTTGTGGAAATAGTTGCGGTTTATTTAGTTGTCCTTGGACATTGAGTCAGCATGTCGTCATCAGGCTTTGAAGCTCCCCTGAAGACGTGTGTTTGGTGACTGACTACAGAAAGTACATGTAAAGGTGTGGTTATAAATAGCGACTCATCACCCATGTCTGGGTCTCAAACCGCCTTACACTTTACCCCCTGATCATTGGGCCGTTATCAATCCTTCACTGGCACTGACGACAAACACAATGACAGATAAAAAGGCCTCACACAGTCAGGTACCAGCACCAACTCAACTCCCTGGGGAGTATTTCGACTCGATACTGGCCCACGGCCGCATTCAAGGGTTAATCGCATTCGAAAGTTAAATGCACTACAATAACCCTTCGCTGTCCTCACATATACCCGGTTTTACTCCTGTGAGGGGAGAATCAATGCGATTTAAGCACCTTGCTCGGGGAGGCAACTTCAGAATCCCCGTAGCTTCGAACGCCGAATCCATTAGTCAAAGCCCACCAATTCTTTATTAAAAGGTTCTCCATGAAGAAAGGATACAAGATACAAGATACAAGATACAAGATACTTTATTGTCCTCATTGATCACAAGGAAATTCGTTTTGTCGGTGGCAAAAACATAATACATAAATACAAAAACAAAAACAGTTCAACATTAATTAACTCAATCATATCGCTCAAGTTATGGAGTCCATCAGAGGCAATTCAATTTAATAGAGAAACATTTTACACCAAAACAAGTAATCACAGAAGGAACAAAGACACAAGCATGCACATCAAACAATCATCGTCACGCAATAACACATACCCGATCTTCATCCATAACACATGTACAAGAACAGCCCCCCCCCCCCCCCAATCATGTTCATCATCCTGCATGCACATCAACAACCACACTCGCACAGCACACATAACACATACACGATCATCAACGCATAACGCATGCACCCCCCCCCCCCCACACACACACACACACACACACTCTCACATGTTAATCCTTGTTGTTACAGACATAGTTCACACCATTCATAGTCCTTTCTGTCACAGTTCACAGCACTACAAGTCCTCGTAGTCCCAGTTCACTTTACTCCAATCTCTCCGTCATATGCTCTGGTCTGATAGTCCATGTTCAGCGTTATGGATATCCAGTATTTTCAGACATTTGCCAAGATGTTTTCGCTTTATCTTTTCAACAATAACAGTACTATCGTAAAGGTGTAACTCTCCTTTCGATTTTCTCGACCTTCCGACTTAGGATGAGTACTTAAAATGATTGTGGGCACAAACAAGACTTTTGCAACATCCAATCCTTATACTAACATTATGAGATATGCGTCTTGGTAGCTTGTCGTGCGCAGAGTCTGAATGTAATAGTCTGGCGCATATTTTGAAGACAGCCACCTTCATATTACATGCATAGCAATTTACTTTTCTAATCTACTCCGAGGACTGAAATGGATCCTCAATCGAAAACGTCAAGCTGCTACACGGATACTTTTCACAGGTAGCATACATAAACAACTGTACCTCAACGTGTATACCTGCTTGATTAATAAACCTTGATTGCAGAACTCACCCCCAACACCCATCCACCATCACCCATTTCCAGTTTCCTCTCACTCTCCCCTAACATCTGAGGATTGGGACCAGCCTCTTCATCAGTCACACCCTCACCATCGACCTTTTGAAGAGAATTGCTTGCACGAAATATTCTCCTGTTTCTTTCTCTGTGATATATGCTCCTTTCCTAGCTTTGCTCTTCAACCCATCCTTGTTTCACACAATGACACATTGTAGAGAGTCCAACTCTAATAGACTTTTCACTCACTCCTTGCAGCATGTTCTACTCGCCGTCTGCCAGAGTCGTTTGTTCGCCCAAACTTTTCTTGCTCCACACTGCATCCCTATCTCTCCCCCCCCCCCCCCCCCGCCCCTCTCCCTTCGTCTCCCTTCTCCTCCCCTTACCATCTCTAGACAGGAGGAAAAAGCGAAGCTGCGGGGGTTAATTCTCCAATCGCCGGGAATGTCGGACCTTGTCGAGCTCGCCCTCCGTTTTTTGCCGGCAGTAAATTTTGCGGGTTGTCAGATCCGAGTTTTGTATCTAACCGGGTGCGATAAAAAGCGGGATCGGGACAGAAGTGCCAGAGGCAGGAAGGCAAGCGGGCGATAGGCGGCGACAGAACAGCGGTGCCAGCTCGACCGGGGACTAGACTGCGCCAGACCTTGTCAGTCTTTCAGTCGCCAATGATTTTATCACGACTTCCTCTTTGGCACGCTGGCAGACGCGACCCCAGTGGCTGAGAAGAAGGAGTGCCAAGCCCTAGTTGTTAGAAAAGTTCCACAAAAACTTTTAGGACTGCCACGAACAGAAACAGAGAAGGGATGGTAGGCTTATTTTTACCTGAGGAGCATCGGATAATGCTCTCTGGCGCGCCCGCGGTACCGATGATTGCATCATTGTAGCACCGGTACAATGTGGAAGACAAGACAACTGTTGTACAGTGTCTGTGATGGAGTTGAAGATTGTGAGAGTCTCAAGTCGCCGTCAGTCCGAACTCTGTTACGCAAATAAACCTATTCTGTCGCATTTTGGAATTGCCATGATAGGTAGAAAGGGGACGTGCGGTTCCTTGATTTCAAGAGTGATGATGGTCCATAGTTGCCTCTCTCCTGGTGGCAAGAAAGAGGAAATGAACTCTATGGGTATTCCTAAAGGTTGGGGGTAAGAATAGATTTACCAAGTCTCCCTACGCGATTCGTAACAGGCGAATATCATGGGGAAGCAATACTTGACTTGCTGTTACTCCCACCAGCTCTTGTGATTTTAGTGGTCAGTGGCCTCACACAACCCATAAAGATCGATAGGCCTACTGTTTCATTCATTATCAGTAATCATCAACGCAACAGGAGGCAAGACGTGTTTTTCGGGTACATGTAGTAGCAGTGACTCTGTCATATGGAAAGTACAGTTGCCTCACTAACAAGTTCTTGTCGAGTATTTAGCACTGAGTGACACTGTGGGGATTACTGCTAACTCTGGAAAGGAATACCAGCGTTAGGAAAGCGTAGTTAGCAATGACTGGAGCAGTAATGCATGTGATGGGGCCGCGGGGGGTGCCTCCGCTTGTGACAAAGAAACGAAAGAAAGGAGTAAACACAGTTGACTTAGCAAGACCCTGGGATTTTGAAACCAGACTAAATACGACATATGATTATATATATATATATATATATATATATATATATATATATATATATATATATATATATATGTGTGTGTGTGTGTGTGTGTGTATACACATAAGGGTTCTTTAGTATTGTATTTAGTATTTAAAAGCGGTATTTCATTACAGGATCAGCCTTTATTGTTGATCGAAACTCTTGGTAACGGCATGTCATGGAACGTGTCAACTTTGACTTTGATGCGTACTGATACGGTAAGACAATCTGTTGGCATGGAATGACTATTTGTGGAGCTGCTGATCCACTACTCGACATCAGTTAATAGTTTATAATTGGTGGCATCGTTGATGTAAAATAAAACTTGCAGGCTAGTTGGGTTTTAATAAATGATGAGACGATCAATGGGAATTCTATGTTAAGCCCTTCCTCTGAAGATAGTGACACAATCGTTCCATTAAACATTGATGACTTCAACACTGCTACGAAAACAAGTGTCAATCAAATTATTTCTTCACCACCGATTCTTTTCAGTCGTTTATCAAAGAGATTCGGAGAGATTAAGTGATTCTTCTCATGTAAACAGACACTCTAGAATAGGCGTCACTGCCTTGAAATGATGAGTCCCAGTGGCCAAGACTTTTTGTCTGCTCTGTTGACTACCAGGTCCCCACAAGCAGGTCCATTTGTAAGAGAGCGCTGACCGGACAGCCCGACATACATGCGAGATCCTTCACCACGTGTACAGATGAGATCCCGTTGGGACGACCCACCAGTCTTCCCATTCAGTGCCAGGCATTCATACCACACTCACGCTTCCATCAGGAGCCGACAGCCCGGTGTCGTAGAATATTTCGGAACCAGGATAAATCGGAACCGGTTCCCAAAAATCCTAGGATATTTCGGAACCATTCCCATTTATCCCGCACCTGGCGGCAGGATATTTGGGAACCACCAGGATATTTCGGAACCACCTTCTAAAAGGTAAAAGGTAAAGGTGTGGTTTTTTATAGCGACTTACACCCTTTGTCTGGGTCTCAAACCGCTTACACTTTACCCCCTGATCACTGGGCATCTTCATCAATCCTCACTGGTTACCTCACAACAAACATAGGGACAGACATTTAAGACGCACAGTCAGGTACCAGCACCAACTCCGCTCCCTGGGGAGTATTCCAACCCGATGCTGGCGCTTGGCCGCATACAAGGGTTAGTCGCACAACGTTTTTGCCAATATTGCCCTCACAGGTACCCGGTTTTACTCCTGGGTGGGGAGAAACAATGCGAGTTAAGCATCTTGCTCAAGGATGCAACTCTGGAAACCGCGCAGCTTCGAACGCCGTACCCACTGGCCGCAAGCGACTGTAGGTCCAGCGCGCTAACCACTCGGCCACAGAGCCCCACTAGATGCTTTCGTATGATTTTCTGAGTTTCTAGACGGTTTCAAATCAGAGTTTACACTTTGTACACTTTTTATTTGTAATTCATAAACAAGGAGATAAACAGGTAGGCGAGAATATAATTTTTACACGGAATGATGCAGACATAATATTAGTGAAGCCATGTGGGCCTTCTGTGCGTGAATTTGTAATTCATAAACAAGGAGATAAACAGGTAGGTGAGAAGATATTTATTGCACAACCTCATCAAAGTGTGAGAAACTCTTCACAATCTGTTTAGAAAAAGTCGTAAAGTAAAACGTTTCTGTGGGCTAATGACCTTCTAGACGGTTCCGAAATATCCTGGTGGTTCCGAAAAATCCTACCATCAGGGCCAGGATAAATCGGAATGGTTCCGATTTGTCCGGTTCCGAAATATCCTGCGACACCAGTACCCTTACTGCAGGAAGGTATTTTACCCCAACGACCGACGTCATTGCCATGGCGACAACGTGATGACGTGTCAGCAAGTGACGTGGTTTGTCCCGGCTTCCGACGCGGTTATGGCGGCCTGCGCGGTGACACGAGCGGCGTCCAACAGGGAGAAGAATTTATGGAGCACGGGGTCCGGGCAATTGTCCTCACGTGACAGCCCGGGTCTGCAGGTGGAGAGCCGGCCATTTGTCTCCCCTCGTCCTCTCGGTGGCATCCCACTGCAGCAACCCAGGCGGGAAAGAGAGGAGAAAATTGGCGCCATTAGCGAAAAGGTGGCGGTCTGCTGGTTGCTGCCGTGGTGGTGTCTGACCACACTGGTGTAATTGCATGGCACTGATTTCCCTTGCTGCATGAAACTGAAACTGAAATAGTTATTTTGGACTGAGATCGTGACCGTGTGTGTAGAAGTTACGGTTCCTCGCAACCTCCTCCTGTCTGTGCCTTTTGTGCATGCCTTTGTGCGCCAGAATGTAACTTATTTCCAAAGTCAGCTGATCAAATTGTGAGTCAAACCTGTACGCATGTTTTGGAGATTGATTAAAAAAAATGTATTTGGCTAAAATTGGATGCAGATTAACTAAAACTGGCGTACGGTTGGACAAAAATGTGAATCACTCAGTCTATCATTTCATCGACTGACATATCACTAGTAAATCTGTTATTCTTGAAGGGGTCATTACATGTATATAGGGTTTTTGCTGCTGACACACTACTTTTTTTACATGCGAAGAATTTTGGGATCATCTGAACTTATTCGAGAAGAGTAGTAAATGCATATTACTTATGATCATAACTTTTGCTTTCGATCAGCTAAAGGCAGGCAGATGTCTTCCATTTCGTTGCACATCTGCCTGGATAATGTGGTACCTATCTACCTACATACCTACCCACCGTCCTCTCCTTATCTCCACATGAAACTCACATGAAAGAAACAGGTGTCATCTCGCATCCCCATACCAAACTGTACAGAAGTAAACGAACAAGTGTGTCCTCTCCATATCTTCGTTTCCTCCACGTCTTACCAGGAGAAGACGCCATTCTGTCGCCCTCAGTGGTGTCAGACTTGAGGTGGAGCCCACCTTTGACCTGGCGCCCGGACCTCGGCTGTCACCGTGTGTCACCCTGCCGTCGCCAGTGTGTTGCGTGATGATGGCCCGCACCTCTTCCGCTGTCACTTTGCTTCCCATTTAAGTCAGAAGAGGCTCAGGCAAGGGAGATTAGTGTGGGAAACCATCGCCTTGGCTACTCAGATGCTTTGCTTGAACAGATGCATGGGTTGGTGAAATGTTCTCGATTAATTTCGAGTCTTGATGAACTTTTTAAGGGCACGTTTGATAAACAAAGTTATATATGTTGTAGTTGTGTAATTTCCATGCAAATAATTTTCAAAGTGGTCAGAGCAACAACAAATCAAATTGATTCAATTGACTTAGTTTATTCAAAGCAATTTGCACCGCAGACGAAACCGTGTTACATCCAATGAAGTTCCCGTGGATGTTGTACTTACATCGGTGTGTGTGTGTGTGTGTGTGTGTGTGTGTGTGTGTGTGTGTGTGTGTGTGTGTGTGTGTGTGTGTGTGTGTTTGTGTGTGTGTGTGTGTGATAGTTACATGTTTATGCATTCGTTAGGCCACCGGTTCTTACGAAGGGGATTAAGTGGATTATTCATTTAAGGCAGTTCATGTCCACTTCCACTATCGCAGTACTTCTGCGTTTAAGAGCATAGTGGATGTACAAGGAAGTGATTAAACACTTAATGAAAGAGAGAGAGAGAGAGAGAGAGAGAGAGAGAGAGAGAGAGAGAGAGAGAGAGAGACGGACGGATGGGCGGGCGGGCGGGCGGGCGGGCGGGCAGGCAGGCAAGCAGGCAGACAGACAGACAGAGACAGAGAGACACAGTGACAGATGCAAAAACAGAGATGGTGGAGAGAGAAAGAGATAGAAGAAAAGGGAGAGAGAGAGAGAGAGAGATATTGCTCAAATGCTCTTACGAATGTTGCAATAAAAAGAAAGAAAATGTTTGCTCTGTACATGCCATTGACAAACATGGTTTCAGTCAACACGTATTAGCAATATAAATGAGGATGGTGCGTAGCGCATCATTGCATTACACCATGTGGCGCCATGGGACCTATTGATTTTTTGCACTTGAACTTATCTTGCATTCACCGTATGTCATATATTAAACTTGATATAGTATAGCCCCTAATACGAAGCAGTTTAATTTTTACATGTTTCATCATTCTTAACTATCCACTAGGTTTAATATTTGGCTGGTCATAATTGGATATGATTACCGAATGGGATGATCACGTCTGTGTTTATCTGCGCATACTGAAAATGTCTTAAATGGTGTGTTTATGCATATTTTTCAGTGGCATCATGCTTTTTTGTGAACACCCGTAAAGTCTATGTTTTTGTTTAATATCATGTTCTACATAAACTGCATATAATGTCTTTACACTAATACTGGTTGGTACCTTGCGAAGTCAGAACCTTACTGCGACCTAAGGAGGGGTGTGTGTATAGAGGCTGATATTCAGAGTGATCTCCCCCTGCATACATCTCACTTCATGCTACATCGTTGTTCTGAATGTTGTTCTGCAGTTCTGAATATAGAAATGCTGTCGAAGGAAAACTTTAAATGAGATAACCACGACAACAAGATCACTGTTACATTTTAGCATGCTTAATCTGTATATTTCGGTCTGACTATTGTTGAATGCTGTCGATTTCATCGGCAAGATTTACTTGTTAATACATTATATGTTTCGAACTGGTAATTGACATGAACTTGAGTGTGTTTACATGCAACAAAACAATCTACTTTACCTCAGTCTTCTGTTTGCAATTTATTTAATAATTCACGTTTCCAGTTCAACCAGGCTGATAGCATGTGCTATTAGTACCCTTTTTACACCATCTGCACAATAAAGCGCATGAATATGCAAATCTCAGTAGGCGCACGTGTTTCGAGCAGACACGTGGCATAATGAGGGCAGGCTCGGCCACTCTCTCTCTTGCGTGACTGAATATGCTGTCGGCCTTTAGTTTTCTGGCATGCTTCATGGAACTCCGTAACAACGATTTGCATTGAAACCGACTCATTGCATATTCACAACTTTGAAGCTGTACTAAATTCAGACTTTGCATATCGGAACTGCGATACCGTCTGTCGACGTCAAAACTTTCCGTCTTGTAAGGCCGCTGTATCCTGCTTGAAAAATACTATCGAACGAAGTAGTGTGATCGTATTTGGGATTCCATTACAAAGGTGAAAATATATGCATATCGTTATTACAGCAAACACGTAAAAACGCAGGAATAATTATGCGCATTCGTGTTTTAGGCATTAGTAAGAAGAATACTGCATGCTGATCAAGTCGTATCAACTAGGTATAGGATACCATATGTTTGTGTTAGTTACTCCTACCAATCCTCAAAGAAAGACGTCAAGGAGACTCAGGTAAGATACATATAGGACAGACATACATATTCACAGAAAGGCAAATTGAAGGATGGAGGGACAAAAAGTTAAACGAATGAACATACGATTGGAGAGAGAGAGAGAGAGAGAGAGAGAGAGAGAGAGAGAGAGAGAGAGACAGACAGACAGAGAGAGAAAGACTGACTGACTGACTGACTGACCAACAGACATACAGACAGAGAGAGAGAAAGACGGACGGACGGAGACAAAGGGAGATGCAGACAGGCAGACAAAGTATCTATCCACGGGTCTGTGAGAGTTGTGAATACATACGTATATCGGCGTGTAAGTGTATACATGTCCATCATTCCTACCCCAGCCCCCCCCTCTCTCTCTCTCTCTCTCTCTCTCTCTCTCTCTCTCTCTCTCTCTCTCTCTCTCTCTCTCTCTCCATACGTGTTCTTCATCGCGGGCTTTCCTTTCCTTATTGTGGGCGAACTATCACCTGCTGATTGCAAATCGACTCCTGCCACGAATGCCACTGTCTTATACAACAGTGGGGATGGGGGATACCTAGTAAAAATTAACACTGCCCGACAGCTGACGAATCGACAAATATCTGTAAGGAGAGAGGAGTAATGACAGGGTTGAGGAAGGGATGCCCGGATGGGGGGTGGGAGGGTGAGATGGGTTGAGGGCGGGGGTGTTGGGGGAGAGGATTGGTGAGAGTTTTTCGTCCCTAGACCCCACAGTGCGAGAAGATCTCCACCTCCAACGCCCTTTTCGACGCCCGGTGTCTGCCAAGCCGGGTTCCCTTCGCCACCGCCGTCTTTCCTCGCTGCGTGGACCACTTTAAGCTTCAATTTACGCCCCCTCCCCCCTTCACCCCGCCCCTTATTCACTCCGCTCCTTAAATCTCGGGATGATCTTGCCACTCTGACTGAGCTAATCGCTCCATTAGCACCTCCGTGTTGTCCCTTTCTCCCCTTCGTCCCAGTTCGCCATCGCCTCACTTTGCCTTTGGCTCATCAGTAGGCGAGGCTTGTGGAGAGTTTCGAATGGAAGAGTCTTGCTAAAAGCGACCCGACAGGCTCTTTGTGCGGGACGATTCCCTTCCGTAATCACATGTGAGAAGTGTGTCACCAAAACAAAACTAATCAACCGAAATATGTTTTCATGCAAACTTCGATTATTTCAATTCTTTCAGTGGATGTTCTTGAAATACTGTGTGTATGATTATACGGCTATTTCCTTTTCGTGCCGAATATGTTTCTTCATTTATTAATTGGTGGTAATTGCCTGTTGTGGAGTAAATGTGATATGCAAAACATACTGCCGAAGCTCCTCTATATCCCCCTCATCAGCTGGCACCCCTGGCTGCTGGGATTTGGGGGCCTACACCGATAGCTCAGTAAGGGGAGCTCCAAGCAGCCAAAGAAGATAGGGGAGCCCATTATTACAGAATATGGACCGAGAAAATGTCAGGTCCAGTAACTTAACCCTATTACCTCCCTTTGCCCTCGGTGGATTGTTGCCGTTGAGAACTTCCATTCGTCTTTCTTGCAAAGAAAGGCGTTGCTTTAAAGCCATGATCTCCATAGGCATGCGTCCCACCATGAGTATATATACAACTTAACAGTGGACTGACATTGAAACAGCGATATATTTTTTTTAATGTCCATTGAGATTTTCACCCGAGCATAACTCCCAAAACGCTCTACACTTTACTCCTTTGATCCCTGTTGGATTACTTGCATCTAAATTAGTACTTTAGTAGTTGGTTGAGAGAAACAGACAGCCAAGACGCACAAACAGGTCAAGTGCTAGCGCCATTTGTATTCCCGATGAAATTTTCCAACCGTGTACAGCTCACTGCCGCAACAAGAATCAGTCACGACGCGGTATGCCCTCTCCGCTTAGGGTCTTACTCTGCTTTACGCCTGGATGGGGAGCGCAAATGCAAGTCCATCACCTTGCCAATGGAAGCAACCCGAGGTTCTGCGCAGTACTGTGCTGGGGTGCATATGAACCTACTACACGGTAGTAGGCAACTAAATTGGAAGTTTGCTACTAAATTGTGAAGTAAGGTGTGCATGAAAACTGAATATTCGTAGTTACCTCCTAAGTTGGCCACTAAACAACCCAAAATTTAGTGATGGTCTTTATCAGCACTACACGGCTAAGTAGCCAACTATTTGCAATATTCAATGGCGGACCTCTCTCCGGTTCACAAAGAAAACGCTATATTATGGGATACTAGCAACCCATCCAAAGAAAATGTAAGCCATGAACAGCATTAATTTATCAAAGCTGTATGTTGAATGCATCAATAGGTCGTGAAAGCTCCTATATTTTACAAATGGAAAGCAGGTCGACTCATCCACGCCGAACCATGTGTTGCCATCCTTTGTGTTGACATGATTTTACGCTCTCGCTCAAGCCTCAGCGCGCACTTTCCCCACCAAACTCGTGAAACCCTGGCGTACGTCGACATGCATTTCCTCGATTACAAAAATAAAGCAATTCAATCTGAACAGTGTGTACATAACAAAAATCCTTTTTAAATGCCTCGTGTTCATGGCTTCAGGTAAAACTAGCTTTGTACACAATGACAACACATGGTTCGGCGTGGATGCGTCGACCTGCTTTCCATTTGTAAAATGTAGGAGCTTTCACGGCCTATTGATGCATTCAACATACAGCTTTGATAAATTAATGCTGTGCATGGCTTACATTTTCTTTGGATGGGTTTATAGTATCCCAAAATAGAGCGTTTTTTGTGCGAACCGGAGACAGGTCGGCCATTGAATTGTGCAAGGAGTTGGCTAGGTCACCTCTTGTAGTGACCTCTACGCATGCGCATTAGATGGGATATCCCAAAATAATAATAAATATTCATCTGGGTCATTACTTCGTTGTGGCGACCAAGTAGCGTCTCATGCACACCTTACTGTCGTAGTTGGGAACAACTCAAAGTTGTGAACAACGAAGTAGACAACTACGACGTAGTTACCACCAAACATAGTAGGTTCATATGCACCCCACCACTGGACACCATTCCTGCGAGCAGCAAAGCGACTGCAAGAAGACAGTTGAAAGCAGTGAACTCACATTGCAGCGCATGAGCTTGAAGGGGAAAGAATCGACATTAGCAGGAGATGAGCCACATAGGAGAACCAAAGACATCTCCGTAGACACCAGTAGCAGTTTGGATGAACGTAGCAGTAGCGGGGGTGTGGGGTGGCGGTGGATAAGGGGGTGTGGGGTGGCGGTGAATGTGGGGGGGGGGGGGGTGGCGGTGGATGTGGGGGTGTGGGGTGGGGGTGGATGTGGGGGTGTGGGGTGGCGGTGGATGTGGGGATGTGGGGTGGCGGTGATTGTGGGGGGGTGGGGTGGCGGTGGATGTGGGGATGTGGGGTTGGGGTGGGAGATTAGTGGTGGTCGTAGAGGGATTTTTGCATTATTGCAGCGACAGCCTTTAGCCTCACGTAGATCCCTACAATATGCTTACCAGGCTGACTGACGAAGACATATGAAGATGGAATGGAACCAGATAAAGCAGCTTAGATATAGAGGAATAAAATTAATGAACGAAGTTTGAAGGCCTATCAGCCTCGATAGGCTGTGTAAGGCCATTAATCACGTAAAGTACATGAGCTGGTTCGAGCAAATGCAAGTGACGTCATGATTTTCCTAGTCGTTCGCCTGTTGTGAATCACGTAGGGAGACGCGGTGTGTCTACTCTTACCCCCAACCCACAGGAGGCGCAGACAGGAGTTCGGCCAGTAGGGACAGCACACACAGCACGGGTGGAAGAAGAGCAGTAGGGACAGCACACACAGCACGGGTGGGAAGAGAGCAGTAGGGACAGCACACACAGCACGGGTGGAAGAAGAGCAGTAGGGACAGCACACACAGCACGGGTGGGAAGAGAGCAGTAGGGACAGCACACACAGCACGGGTGGGAAGAGAGCAGTAGGGACAGCACACACAGCACGGGTGGGAAGAGAGCAGTAGGGACAGCACACACAGCACGGGTGGGAAGAGAGCAGTAGGGACAGCACACACAGCACGGGTGGGAAGAGAGCAGTAGGGACAGCACACACAGCACGGGTGGGAAGAGAGCAGTAGGGACAGCACACACAGCACGGGTGGGAAGAGAGCAGTAGGGACAGCACACACAGCACGGGTGGGGAGAGAGCAGTAGGGACAGCACACACAGCACGGGTGGGAAGAGAGCAGTAGGGACAGCACACACAGCACGGGTGGGAAGAGAGCAGTAGGGACAGCACACACAGCACGGGTGGGAAGAGAGCAGTAGGGACAGCACACACAGCACGGGTGGGAAGAGAGCAGTAGGGACAGCACACACAGCACGGGTGGGAGGAGAGCAGTAGGGACAGCACACACAGCACGGGTGGGAAGAGAGCAGTAGGGACAGCACACACAGCACGGGTGGGAAGAGAGCAGTAGGGACAGCACATACAGCACGGGTGGGAAGAGAGCAGTAGGGACAGCACACACAGCACGGGTGGGAAGAGAGCAGTAGGGACAGCACACACAGCACGGGTGGGAAGAGAGCAGTAGGGACAGCACACACAGCACGGGTGGGAAGAGAGCAGTGGGGACAGCACATACAGCACGGGTGGGAAGAGAGCAGTAGGGACAGCACACACAGCACGGGTGGGAAGAGAGCAGTAGGGACAGCACACACAGCACGGGTGGGAAGAGAGCAGTAGGGACAGCACATACAGCACGGGTGGGAAGAGAGCAGTAGGGACAGCACATACAGCACGGGTGGGAGGAGAGCAGTAGGGACAGCACACACAGCACGGGTGGGAAGAGAGCAGTAGGGACAGCACACACAGCACGGGTGGGAAGAGAGCAGTAGGGACAGCACATACAGCACGGGTGGGAAGAGAGCAGTAGGGACAGCACACACAGCACGGGTGGGAGGAGAGCAGTAGGGACAGCACACACAGCACGGGTGGGAAGAGAGCAGTAGGGACAGCACACACAGCACGGGTGGGAGGAGAGCAGTAGGGACAGCACACACAGCACGGGTGGAAGCAGAGCAGTAGGGACAGCACACACAGCGCGGGTGGGAGGAGAGCAGTAGGGACAGCACACACAGCACGGGTGAGAGGAGAGCAGTAGGGACAGCACACACAGCACGGGTGGGAGGAGAGCAGTAGGGACAGCACATACAGCACGGGTGGGAAGAGAGCAGTAGGGACAGCACATACAGCACGGGTGGGAAGAGAGCAGTGGGGACAATTAGATACTCAGGGCTGAAGTGTAGAGGGATAAAGACATAGGGTAGGGGAAGGGAAGATGAGAACAAATTGACCACCACATGCAGACCAAACGGAAGCAGGCCAGCATCACCAAGAGTGAAGACTTAAATCAGCAGTAGCAGCAGCAGCATTACTAGCAGGCGCCAGAGAGGTAGACGGAAGAACACGTGGGGGAAGGGACATAATGGGCTGGGGGGAAGAAGGGTGGGCAAGGGGGGGAGGCAGGGTGGAGGGGGGAGTAAGAGATGGGGACAGGAGGACTGACCAGTCGGACATGGACAACAAGGCGACACGGCAACTGAAGCTGGAGAGAGATCAAAGTGTCAAGGCAGGAGAAAAGGGAAGAACGTTTGTCTTGCTATGGCGGACATTATAGAACTCGAGTGAAGCTTTGGGGAATGTGACGGGGACAGCATGAAAGGAGCAGGGGTCAAGGGTTACGAAGGGGAGGGGCAGGAGGGGGTGGGTGGGGTCTGAGAACGGATTAGGGTGGGGTGGGAGGTGGGGTGTGAACACGAAAGGGATGGGTTTGCAAGGATATGCGAGTGTGTGAAAGGCAGGGTCGTTCACCCCACGCACTCAAGTCAAACGTTGGGTGGGATCTGTTTCAAGTCCATAGAATTCATCCACCCTGACGAGGTGTGGGGAGATCATGCAAGATAGCCCGATATGAAGAAATGGCATCGTTCCATCGCACTGAGCATCTTTGTTAGCTTAGAGACCTGCACACTCCCTTGTTAAATCAAACCTTTTCAACTTGGCTAGGGGATCAGCGTCAAAGTAATGTATGCATTCCTCCGTCCATACGGGGTAACTTTTTTTGGGCAACTCTTCCTTTCGATGGTTTTTAATTATTGCATAGCGTGACGAGATAAGAGAGATCTGTTTGAATTTCACCAGAAAAAATGTATATGTATCGATTTTACATTAGCACAAACACTTGTTTTCTCGCAAAATAATTACTCGCGCTCTAAAATTCCAGCAGTTAACATGGTAATGGTGTGTTATTTTTTCCTTTATAATTATAGACAACAGCTGTGCTCTTCTTGCATAATGCATGAGCGAGTCCCGTAAATAAGGCCTACTCTTTCTATTCCCAATCGCCTCAACCTAACGGCATTGCCACTTGACTGCACAAATGTTTTTATATTCAAAAACGCCGCAACACGTGCACTTCACTTGCCTGTGTTAACGATACTGGGTATGCATCGCCATTGTGTCGCCCGCACTTCGGAACGATGGCTGACCTTGTTTTATACCTCGACTACCTGCTGTCTTGTCATTGAGGTGTTTGTACCGTGCCTGTTTCGAGTGCTCATCAACCGTACCTAAGTGGTTGATTAGTGTTTACATTACAGTCGTGGCTCGATTCGAGTTTCAGGCCCTTGAGTTGGAGCCATCAACCAAAACTGGAGCTCGGGTGAATTGTGCTCGGATTGCACGATCATCTTTGTGAAATTGTTCAAACTTTAGAAAGTATAGATCGGTAAATTTACGGAAAGGCACTAAAATACCGCACACCATTGTCGTCAGCGGCTGTTTGGTGATGCTCTGAATAGACCAGTATCTAGAGCTATGTAATGTATGGTGACTGCGAGAAATGAAGGGCAGTAGAGTTTAGAATTATTAAAAATATATGACAGGTAAGGGACCAGTAGTTCTTCTGGTCCCTTATAATAGAATGTTTCGAGGGTTTGCACTTTCAATAGTGTGACAAAGACAGATCGCGTGACGTCATTTGGCGCTATGGTTATCTCCCTTGTCGATGATATCTGGATACTGGTGCCTCTGTTTGTGTGTGTGTGTGTGTGTGTGTGTGTGTGTGTGTGTGTGTGTGTGTGTGTGTGTGTGTGTGTGTGTGCGTGCGTGCGTGCGTACGTGCGTGTGTGTGTGTGTATGGGGGCAAGAGGTGATGAGTGGTGAAGGATGGCTGTTACGATGTGTCGTTTATACCATTTCTTGATGTTTGATTCAGGTTTGTTAACATTGCGTTCTACTCGATGATCAAAGGGGTAGAAATGCACTGTCAAATTTCATACATACTTTCTAAGTAACATTTTCAGATAAGAATCCACCGTGATCCTCAGTACAGAAGATAACTCATGCACTTTCACGAACCATATATCCACGATTTTTTCAAACATCCCACAAAACACATAACGTCCATCTATAGAAAGCTTGTTTACTCCCTGGTTAACCAGGGTGGTGCTCCACCATCGTGTACTGCTGGCTGTGTCTGGCAAGGTCCAGGTGAGACAAGCCGTATTGGGGACGGGTGTCGAAGGGAGACAAGGCCGGGACAGGTGTCCCGTCATCCAGAACAAGGCAACAGACGCCAGCCTCCGTTTCGCGGCTTCTTGGGTCAGCGAGGTGCAAGAAGCAGGTACAGCAAGGCCTGGGGGAAGAAGAATATACATAAGTTGATCACGTGATCCAGTGCCTTTGCATTGACCGGTATTGTTTTTATGCTCAGTGACCTATAGTAACATTCAAATTAGAATTTCTTAAATACACTTTTGTTCATGATTACAATATCACACGTATAGAAAAGACCAATAGAACCGAGGATATGGAATGGGTTTGCTCATAACTGTAAGATTGATAAAATATTACTAAGAAAAGCTCAACCCGAAAACGATGTTTTGAAGTTGAAACGACCTGCCGAAAAGAAACAACAGAAATCGTTGCAGCATGCATGATACAGCAAACAGATGATGATTGATTTAGTGGGGGCATTATATAAACACATGTAACATTTGTTGTTGCGTACCTGTTCTAAACACTCCCAGGATCACCCAAGTGGGTGAGATGATTGCATGTGTGACTGTTTTTGAACACCCCGCCATATAGGCAGCCACACTCCGTCTTCAGGGGATTTGATCTCTCTCTCCAGAGAATGCCAGTTGTTATGTTAGGAGCTTACCACGGCTGAAGATAATCCCCACATAACAATACAACATAACAACATTTTGCTGTAGCCTTGGTTATTGGGTGGAGTCAACAAATAACAACAGCCTTTGCCCAAAGCAAACATGTAACAGTAGAAAGTGTGTGAAAACAAAATATTTCTGCAGAGGATCATCACGCCTCCACAATACTGCTCTTGGTCTTCGTGCTGGGTGCGAAAATAGGCACCGAGACCGGGAAGCTTGCGCGTTCACTGACTGTAAACAAATTAACAAACAATGTTAAACAACAATGTCGTAATGTTTTTGTTTACTTTTTAACAGTTCCTCGTTCGAGGGAGGACGGGAGAGAGAGAGAGAGAGAGAGAGAGAGAGAGAGAGAGAGAGAGAGAGAGAGAGAGAGAGAGAGAGAAAGAGAGAGAGAGAGAGAGACACCACGTACACATTATGAAAATACACACAAGTAGACACATGGACAGACACACTACGACGGAGACACAGACAGCTAAGACACACACACACACACACATATATGCACACACACGCACACACACACGAACGCACACGCATGCACACACCACATATCCATAAACGCAAAGCACACTGACATAAAGTCAGTTTATGGATTATAATGTGTGCGTTTAATATCCTTGTGTGCGTTTAACGTTCAAAAGTGTTAGATTGTTACTGTCCTCATAAACAACTGAATTCTGACAATTTCGTTTGTATACGTTGTCGTGGAGACTCTTTTATTAGTTCACGGCTAAATGATATTTTTCATTAATAGAGAAAACATTTTGTTTTTGTAGCATAATAATCCATATTGTTATCTAGTGTTTTTATTGTTTTTGCGATGTGTGTGTGTATGTATGTATGTGTGTGTGTATGTATGTATGTATGTATGTGAGTGTGTGTACGTATGTATTTGTATGTGTGTGTGTGTGTGTGTGTCTGTATGTATGTATGTATGAATGTGTGTGAGTGTGTGTGTGTGTGTGTGTGTGTGTGTGTGTGTGTGTGTGTGTGTGTAATGAATGCAATGAAAGTTGTGCGGTATTTTTATGATGAAGATTAATGTTTGAATATGAATTATACTCGTTCGATGACTTACTGGGGGATGCAATGTAAACAATAGTTTAATACCAAACAGATAAAATGTAGCAGACTATGCAGGCCATACCTGTTGAAACAATCTCACTTCTCAGGGGTGGGGGGTTAACATCGAGGGAGAGAGAGGGGGGAGAGGGTGAGAGAGGGGGGGAGGGAGAGAGAGAGGGGGGGGGAGGGGGAGACTACTATTGAATAAAAATATCAAAGCCTTTCTTCTTTCCTGTTTTAGTTTCCTTGATGATCGCAATCCCCTGTGACGAAAAAGTCAGTGCACTTGTGTCGTGAGCTGGCATACTACCTCATCGTGACAAAGGAAAGCGTAAAGAGCCAGTGACCCAGTGTTCCTTCACATCAAAACAGCGAAGCCTCCACCACAGCGGATTGGTTATGGCTGAAGTCACTCTTCACAGGGCGCTTTTTGAACTTCCACTCATTTCGGGTGCGAGTTCACAACCGCTCCTAAACTTCTACGAGCGGCACTAAATCACCGCCCAAAGACGTTCCCTCTTCAAAGCCCTCTCGCTCCTTTAATTGCCTGCAAATGAACCGCGTGCATGCTCGCCAGCGATGGTAAATACCTTGTCTATCTGACCCCGCCGTCCAATCGAGCGACCTCTCAAAGAGGAGAGTCCTATTCGCGTGCACGCTTCTCCAGACATTCCTTCCACACCCTGAAGCCGCTGTGCTCGGGGTTGGAGCAGGCTGGAAGAGCGAGCCCAGGACTTGAAAGGGAGGATCGCGCTCGATTCCCGCAACAGGTTTCGTGGTCGCGATCAAAGGACAGTGCTGGAAAGGCGAAAAGTCGAGGCTTTGTGCAGCTATTCGAAGGAAAAGCTTGCTCGTTTGACCCCAGCACAAAAGGGGCGGCACGGGCCAAAGTATGTCGGCGCCCCCCCCCCCCCCCCCCCCCCCCCCACACCCCACAACCAATCCGGCCACTCCACAAGGACTAAGTGACCAGCGAGTGGCCGCGGAGAGGAGTTCTTCAGGGAGGGGTCATTACTGACCATCAATCTTGGGCTTTCTGACACGGCGACTGTGCGCGACCTGCACGTGTGGAGATAGCTAAGAAGGTAATTGCGCCTCGGAGGGTTGGCTCTCCAGTCCGCACCGCATCAGTGGCCTTTCCAAGCCAGGCATTGCACAACTGCCTAATTGCGTGTCGTTTCCTGCCGTGTGCTGCCTTTGAAGCTGACCGTGCTGACCGATGGGCCGTCTGGCTCCTGCCACAGCTCCCTTCCCCCGACCCTCTACCCTCCGTCCCCACCCCGCCCCTAGAGTCCGGAAGACTAGTGTCATGGGTAGCACGCGATACGCTCGGACCGATTGAAACATGGCGTGCGTATGCGCATGCTCAGACCTAACTTGTGCTTTGCGTGTGAAATCTCGCGGTTTCACGCACCGTTGTGAGATCCGTCGACCATAACAGTCTTTGAGAAGAAGGCTTGTGGCTGTGAGAGATGCGACGGTTACGCGCTCTAAGACAAAGGATGCCACTGCTTTGAGGTGAGGTGACAGAGGTGTGATAATGGCAATCACATGGACCGAACGGCTGACAGATACAAATGCGTGGCAAAGTTTCGGGATTGTAATTTAGTCGCCGGAAGTGTAGAGGACAAGTATATTGGATACTTCCTCCCAGTGACATGGGGTGCCTCAATGAATTATGCCTAGAGTATGTTCGTCCTATTAAAAGACTGGCATTTATTACTCTGGCTTCACCTTTACCTTGAATAAGGCAAGGAATGGTTCTTGTAAAAGAAAAATGATATATATTTTCTTACCGATTTTGAAAATGCTCAATTACCTTTCATTGTTAGGCAGACAATTTTTTCTTGTTTGAGGTTTGAAATAAATATAACAGGCCCCCCCCCCCCCCCCCCCCCCCCCATGTTTTACATTTGTATGAAAACATCAATGTTTTTCTTTTACTTAAACAATCTAAATGCTTGTACTTTCCGCACACTGACACTTTTTTGTGCAAAGAATGCAAAAATTCAACTTTTGGAAAATATTTTAAGTACCCCAAAAATGTTGGATCTTCACTCATAGATAAAATATATACAGGGCTACACAACCTTTTCTTTTTCAAGATCGTAAAAAGCTTTTGAAAGCACATATGATTTATGCGCTACGATCGATTATTTTTAAAGCCCGCATGGTGAATTGACAATACAGCTGGCCGATGCAGCGTCCGCCAGTCGTATGATGTGAACAAATGGGCGGCAAAACAAAAGCTGTCTATGCGGGCAGTCGTCATGGAAAAAGAGAGGTGGTGGGAAACCTTTCTCATGGTGTCGGGCTCCTTTGTTGATATATGTTATGGGTTCAATCAAATTTTACCGCGGTTATGTTTGTTTGTTGACATAAATGAAGAGTATGGCTTAGTATAAGGGAATGGTGTGGAGGGAGATGCTTCGTTTTTACTTGGTAAACTTATGAACAGATAAGAAAAAGGTTTTTCAACATTTGTATCGAATATATACATGTAACTAATCCTTGC